>CM076575.1:1446595354-1446698834 GCA_034641835.2 Pinus albicaulis
TGGTGTGAGTTGTTCCGCAATGTCCGAGGTGTCCAGTAGAGGTGGGAAGTAAGGACGAAGGCGATCCACATTGAAGACTGGGTGCAGACCAAGGAATGGTGGAATACTGAGCTCGAATGCATTGTTCCCTACAGCCTTGGTGATGGTGTACGGCCCGTATCGGAGCGGGCGAAGCTTGCGGTGGGGTCCAGTGAGGCGCTCCTTCGGCAAATGTAGCCATACTTTGTCACCCACCTGGAAGTTGTGTGGCACCCGGTGTTGATCATGGCGTTGCTTGTACTTGGCATTGGCTCTGTCCAATATATCATGAACCTGTTGGCGGATGTGTTGAATGCGCTTGATGAAGCTACTTGCTTTGTCAACTTCAGACTGGACATGAGCTGAATCGGCCTGAGCAGCTGCAAACGGCATGGCTATGTCAATGGGACATAGTGGCTGGAATCCCAAGCCCACCTGAAAGGGGCTATGGCCAATTGAACCGTGGAGAGCCCGGTTATAACTGTGTTGTACATAGGGGAGGCTCTCGTCCCATGTGCGTGGATGCTTTGAGTTGTACATGCGCAGAATGTGTACAATCATTCTGTTGACGACCTCTGTCTGGCCATCTGTTTGGGGATGGAAAGCCGTGGACTTGGTGAGCTTTGTGTCCAACATTGACCAGAGGCTGGACCAAAATGTGCTGAGGAACCTTCTATCTCGATCTGATATGATAGACTGTGGGATCCCAAAGTGCACCCACACTCGTTCAAAAAAGAGTTTAGCAGTGGCTTCTGCTGTGATATTCTTCTTACAGGCCGCCATAATGGCCATCTTCGAGAATCTGTCAACGACCACGAAAACACAGTCATTTCCATTCTTAGTAGAAGGTAGGCCCGACATGTAATCCATGGAGATGGATTCCCACGGTCTACTAGGGGTAGGTAGTGGAGTATATAGGCCTTGCTTCTTGATGGTCGGTTTGGCAATGGCACAAGCAGTGCAGGATCTGATGTGCTTCTCGACATCCTTTCGAAGGTTCGGCCAATAGAAATACTTCTGCAGGATTGCTACTGTTTTCTCGACCCTAAAATGCCCAGCGACTCGACTGTAGTGTGCTTCCCATATCATCTTGGCACGCTCGCTTGAAGGAACACAAAGGTGTCCCATGTGACATAAAAGTGCATCTTGGAGGTGAAAATTTGGAACTTGCGCACCCCCCAAGAGTGCCTTGTAAGTTTGGCCGAATTCTGGGTCACTCTCATAGAGAAGCGGCCAATCAAAAGTCTCGTGCCCACAAGAGTTGAGCACAGTGGTGAGCGCCACGATCGGTGGTCGGCTGAGGCAGTCTGCAACATGATTGGTGCTACCCTTTTTGTACTTGATGTTCAAATGAAACTGTTGCAGATATGTGGACCACTTCTGATGGCGATCATTCTGCAACTTCCCTTGTGTCTGTATGAACTGCAGGGGCCGGTGGTCTGTGTGGATGATGGTTTCCTTCCCCAAAATGTAATGCTTCCATTGTCGACAGGCTTGCACAATGGAATACATTTCTTTGTCATAGGTGGGATACTTGCGAACTGTCTCAGACAATGTCTCACTGTGATATGCCACTGGATGTCCCCGTTGAGTAAGAACTGCCCCAATAGCATAGTCAGAGGCATCTGTCTCGATCTCAAATGGCTGCTGCAAGTCTGGTAAGGTGAGCACTGGGGCAGAACAGAGGCGATTTTTCAATTCTTTGAACGCCTTCTGTTGAGGTTCCGACCAAAATAATTTTTATCTCGCTCCTCCTTTGGTGACTTGACTCAAGGGCCAAGTGATATGAGAGAATCCCAACATGAATCTACGGTAGAAATTAGCAAGACCCAGAAATCTGCGAAGCTCTGTTATAGTAGTCGGGGCTGGCCAATCCCGAATGACTTGGATCTTGGCTGGATCCACATCAATAATGTATCCCAGATATTGAACCTGGGTCATGCCAAAAGTGCACTTCTCCAAATTGGCACACAAATTGTGTTGCCGCAGTGTTTGGAGGACTTGTCGGATGTGGTGAAGGTGCTCTTCCCAAGTCTGGCTGAAGATCAGAATATCATCCAAGTACACCACTACAAATGAGTTGGTGAATGGTCGCAAGATGTCATCCATCATCCTCATGAAGGTGGCTGGAGCATTCGTCAACCCGAAAGGCATGACCAGCCATTCGAAAAGGCCTTCCTTGGCTTTGAAGGCAGTCTTCCACACATCGGAGGGTTCAATTGGTACCTGGTGATACCCAGACTTCAGGTCGATCTTGCTGAAATATTTTGCACCTTTAAGTTGGTCCAGAAGGTCATCAATCCGTGGGATTGGGTACCTATTCCGGACAGTGATCTTGTTCAGCGCCCGATAGTCAATACCGAGTCTCCACGTCCCATCCTTCTTCTGTACCAACACGATTGGGCTCCCACAGGGCGATGAACTTGGTCTGATGTGACCTTTCTGCAACAGCTCCTGAATCTGCCTCTTGATTTCATCATTCTCCAAAACAAAGCGCCGATAGATCGGTCCATTGGGTAGCGGCGCACCTGGGATCAGATCAATCGGGTGCTTGACTTGACAGTGCAGAGGAACCCCTGTGGGTGAGGTGAAGATGTCCCCGTACTCCTCCACAACCTTATCCATTTGTTGTTGTCGTGCAGAGGAGCCTTGTCTGGAGGTCGTGGCTAGAGTCTTCTTCTTGTCCTGGGGGCGGATCATCAGGAAAACGAATTTCCTGGTTTGGGAAATGAGCTTACTGCATTGTTTTGTAGTAACCAAAGAGATAGTCGCAGGAGGTGGTACCTCTGGTATCCTGTACAACTTATTTCCCAAAGTAACAGTAACAACACGAGGTCGAGACTCATACACAGCATGACGCTTCCACAAGTATGGTTGTCCTAATAATACATCAGAAACATCAATAGGAGCAACATCACATAATACCTCATCCGTGAAGGGCTTGATGCTATAGGGAAGGCGACACTGTTGGCTGACGCGAAGATCTCGTCCTTGGTGAAGCCACCCGATGGTGTATGGATGTGGGTGAGCCGTGGTCGGCAAGCCCAACCGCTTCACGGCGTCTGCTGAAATGAGGTTCTTTTGGCTCCCATTGTCGACAATGAACTGTACAGGGGAGCCCTTTACCCACATCTGGGAGTGGAAGAGACGTTCCTCCTCCTCTCGATCTTCCGGTTCCTCCTTCTGGACCTTTGTAGTGGCAACAGTGGCGTTGGGCTCCGCATCAATAATCTGTTTCCCTTTTTCATTCCCCTTTTCAGGTTCTGATTCGGAGTCGGAGCATGCATCTGACTCAGAAGCCCTCATCTCGGCCACTAGCGACTGCCTGGCCCGACACTCACTTGTGTTGTGAGTGGAGCTCTTATGGAACTCACACCACTTTCCCGTGTCCTTCTTTGGCTTTGCGGTGCTGTTCTTTTCTTGTGGCTTCGATGAGTTGTCTTTAGCCGCCATGCCTTGGCTTGGTCCTTTGTTCTGCAGTTTGGAAGCACCTTTCCCTTGCTTTTGATTCGCAGATCCAAAGTCTCGCTTCTTCTGCTTGAATTTCTACTCAATCTTGGCAGCATACCGGTATGCCGTACCAAGCGAGGAGATGTCAAGGAACTCCATTTCCTCCTGAATGTATTTGTGCAGACAGCTGCGATACTTTAGCACCAGATGTTTCTCCGAATCTTTGATACCCAACTTTGTGCGCAGGGTATGGAACAGATTCGTCAGCTCATGCACATCTTGATCCCTTTGTTGTCGCAGCGTGGTCCATTGTATGTACTTGTCCTCATAGCTCCCCACGGGATAGTACTGTTCCTTGACGGCGTCTCGGAAAGAAATCCAAGTTGGTACGGCCGAGAACAAAGAGGGTTCTGTCTGGTCCTTGTTCTCACAGTAGGTTTCCCACCAGTCCTTAACATGGGGGGTAGCTTTGAGGAGTGCAAAAATAATCTTCTCCCGGTCTGAAAAGTCATGAACAGAGAAATATCCTTCTAATAGATTCAACCATCTATCTACGGCATCCGCGTCTATTTGACCCTCAATGAACTGTATAGGGGAGCCCTTTACCCACATCTGGGAGTGGAAGAGACGTTCCTCCTCCTCTGGATCTTCCGGTTCCTCCTTCTGGATCTTTGTAGTGGCAACAGTGGCATTGGGCTCCGCATCAATAATCTGTTTCCATTTTTCATTCCCCTTTTCAGGTTTTGATTCGGAGTCAGAGCATGCATCTGACTCAGAAGCCCTCATCTCGGCCACTAGCGACTGCTTGGCCCGACACTCACTTGTGTTGTGAGTGGAGCTCTTATGGAATTCACACCACTTTCCCGTGTCCTTCTTTGGCTTTACGGTGTTGTTCTTTTCTTGTGGCTTTGGTGGGTTGTCTTTAGCCGCCATGCCTTGGCTCTATCCTTTGTTCTGCGGTTTGGAAGCACCTTTTCCTTGCTTTTGATTCGCAGATCCAAAGTCTCGCTTCTTCTGTTTGAATTTCTGCTCAATCTTGGCAGCATACCCGTATGCCGTACCAAGCGAGGAGATGTCGAGGAACTCCATTTCCTCCTGAATGTATCTGTGCAGACAACTGCGATACTTTAGCACCAAATGTTTCTCTGAATCTTTTATACCCAACTTTGTGCGCAGGGTATGGAACAGATTTGTCAGCTCGTGCACATCTTGATCCCTTTGTTGTCGCAACGTGGTCCATTGTATGTACTTGTCCTCATAGCTCCCCACGGGATAGTACTGTTCCTTGACGGCGTCTCGGAAAGAATTCCAAGTTGGTACGGCCGAGAACAGAGAGGGTTCTGTCCGGTCCTTGTTCCCACAGTAGGTTTCCCACCAGTCCTTAACATGGGGGGTAGCTTTGAGGAGTGCAAAAATAATCTTCTCCCGGTCTGAAAAGTCATGAACCGAGAAATATCCTTCTAATAGATTCAACCATCTATCTACGGCATCTGCATCTATTTGAACCTCAAATATGGGAATGTCAAAATTTACTTGTACCTTAAAAGGAGTCGCACCTCTAGAGTGGCTGCTGGATGCAGATGCGCCGCCGGTGGGCAGCCGTTGAAGGATCTGAGCAAAGTTATCCATCATTGCGTTCCTTTGTTTTTCGAGGGCCTCCTCGAGCAATATTTTGATAGGATCTCCTACTCCCTCATCTTTCTTTTTGTCCCCCATGGGTGTCCGTTGAGGTTTGCGAGGCTGATCTTGCAAAGGTTCCACCAGATCAAGCCCTAGCTCCTTATACCCCGACCTCATTGGGGACATGCAAAGAACGATTGAGAAAAAGCAGACCGCTCTGATACCACTAATTCAGATTTATGCAAGAACGCAACAGAATAAACATATAACCATAAATACAGAGATGCAGCGGAAATAACACTTCATTTCATTAATATCAAAGAACTGAAATTTGCTTACAGACAGAATGGAAATAAAACTAGTTAGGGCGCTGGTAGCTATCTTCAAGAAGAGATGTGGCGGCTACAGGCCTCTGAACTAAGTTACAATGAGGCTCGAGGGCCTATTTATTATTGAGAAACAATGGAGAACCCTAAACATCCAAAAACCTAACCCTAGGAGATGAAGTGCCAAAACTATGGGCCCCGTTTGGGTAAATTGGTGTTTCAACTTCCCAGGGACGTAACTTTGGCATATTATCTCCGTTTGACGCACATGATACATCATTAGAAAGCTCTATCCGAGGACTACTACTTTTGCCACGAATATCATTCCGAAACGGAATGATATTCGCTGGAGGCGCGATGCCCAAAAAACGTCGTTTAGGGCCTCAAAACGGCTCCGGAAGTTCAGGACCTAAAAAAACTGCTAAAAATAGTAAGTTATGCCGAAACTGAAAAACTGAAAGAGACAATGGTGGGGGCCCAAGTGGAATAGGCGAGTGGCCACCAATATCCACCTGGATCAAGAAGTTTCTCTTTGAGCTGGGGAGTGCTCATTGAGAAAGGGTCATCTAGAAAGGAGAAAGTGTTTCACTTCAAGATGTCTACCATCTATCTCTTCTTCCTCCAAGTCTTCAAACCCCAACCTCAAGTGTGGTATGCAATCCAAGAATGGCTCATGAGGATGATGGTTCATCTTTCCCTTGAATGATTCAAGGTTACATAGTGTAGTGCAATTCTGTTGCTCTAAATCAACATCATGCAATGATGTAGACCCATCCATAATGTTTGCTGAAATGATAAGAGATGGAAATTTTGGCATACCTTTGGGAAACTTGGAAGCATCTTGTATGGCTGTAAGGGCTTCCTCCTCCAATGTGTTGGCTTCCCCAATTGCTGAAGGTGAAGGCTGCTCCTCGATGACTGTGACAGTGTTGGTATATGCCTCTTCAATTGGTGGTGAGGGCTCCTCCCTCCTTTTGCCAAATCTCCTGATCATCCTTTGAGAAAACTCAGCAAGAGTAGATACCCTTGCATGGCTCCAATGGATGAACCACCAAGTATTTTCTTCACCTTCAAGTTGCAGCGCTGCAATTTCTACAGCCTTTCTATCTACTACAGGATGTAGCAGGAAGAAAGCCTCTAGCTTCATCATCCAAGCCTCCGCTGCATATGTGAGTGATCCATCAAAAGTGGACAATAGAAATCTATTGCCTCTCATCATCCCATAGCTGTAGGGTCTTCTCTCTTCCTTCAGCTGAATGAACTGTGGTAAAGCTAGAGTCTCCTTGGAGGCTCTAGATTTAGCTTTATATTCAGCAAGGTATTCACTTAGAATTTTAGATTCCAAGTGTTCTTCATGCTTCATGTCTTTTTCTTTTTGAGAGTAGGAAGTGCATGGTCCTTCCTCTTCTCGTTCTATCTTCTTAACCTCCTTGGAGAGGTCCTTTCTTGATCTGAAAACTGATGAGAGTAAGCTCATTCTCTTCATCATCTTGATCTCTTCTTCTTCTCTTCTATCTTCTTATGGCTGAAACTCACAGGCTGAGCCAAAGATCATGCTCTGATACCACTGTAATATCCCAAAAGAGGGAATTTCTACAACAATAAGAATATCTTAAGATATTCTAAAGTTGGAGCTACAACAATACATAAACATAAACTGGAGTAGCAGTGATAAACCAACTCATAAAATGTAAGAAGAACTCATAGCCATCATATTAATGTTACAACAGATGAATGTGTACAAGATCTTGAGGAAATGATCACTCAAGCTTAGGCAAACCAACCTCAAAGGAACATGTACATGAAATATGAAATACACTGCTATACAGAAAATGCCAAGGCTATGACTGCGCAGTCTATAGAGAATAACTGCTACCAAATGATGTCAATACATAGATATATCAATATACAACTCATACAATATGGGGAGCAAAGATATAGACTCCCAAAGGCAATTTCTAGACAATCCTTGGAAGGATTGGCTGAAATATGCAAAACTACAAAACGCCGGAGTTGCAGGGTAGCAGCTGCAACTCAAGAACTGGAACTGAATGGATATGGCTGAAGATGCTGCATCAGATAAATTGATCTCCTCCAGTGGATCTTTCAAGTGAAAGGCTGATCCAATCACTGAAGATCTCACCCTCAAAAATAATGGTACAAACCCCTACTGCAAATACACTCAGAAATAACGCAGTCAAGGAGATGGACTGTGCCGTAGGAGATGAGAAGTGCTTGGCTTGATGCCAAAGATATGCAATCAGCTCCTGGATCTTCCTCATTGACCTCCCAGAGGAATAGAAGCTCCCTCCTCTGACAGATAAACTCTAGAAGTGGTGTTGTGGAACCCTCCACTGCAACACCCTGCAACACAACGTTTCCTGCTATAGGAATAACGTTGTAGCTGAAGGAGGTGGCTTGGCCTTGAGCTTGAAATATGGAGAAATGAAGTGCAATCCCTCAAGAGGCCTCTCAAGAAGGGAGAAGGATTCCTAAACAGGAAATCCTTGTGCTAAGCAGCACAACAATCTCAGTTAAACAACTGAAGAGAGCAAATAGTCATGCAGACCAAAATCTATATTCAATAACATATCCCTCTATGGCTGCCTTGTCCTCCCTTTATACAAATGAAAGCCTTCTTGCCTTGAACCCCACACATTAGGGTTTCCTCCACCAAATGATCCCTCCCCCTTTCACACTGCGCTGTCTTTTAAAGTGATCCACTCCCTCCATGGTAGCGTTGTTGACTTTGTCAAACTTGACCTTGTCCTCATGCATTTTCCCCTTTTCACACTTGAGGGTGCAAAATATAGTTACTCTGATGATCCCTTTCACACTATGAGGGATTTTATTCCTACTCATGGGCCTCCTTACCCATTTATTCACTTCCTAACTGATATAAGCAAAATTAATGTTTCAATTAACTCCATGCTAATTTTGGGAACATTACACAATCAAACTCTAAATCAATAGTATCCAATAAAATTGGATCTGTATCTTTTGGTTTCACTTGTTTTGTGAGAATTCGAAGGTTGTAGTAGATGAAAACCGACTTCTCCAACCTCTCATGCTCCAACCTATTTCTCTTTTTGCCGTGGACGTGCTCAAACACTGACCAATAACGCTCATAAGAAGAAGCACTACAGGGCTGACTCAAAACTATGATGGTGAATTCTTTTTATTGCGGTGCCTCAGAGCCACAATCTATCCACCAATGAGCTGTAAAACAATAACAACAAATATTATCAGTTTGCAATGCCAAACATATAAAAGAGAACTAGAAAAATTACAAGCTAAGTTCTAACAATTTACTCTTACAAGGTATTTTCTTGTCCTTGAGACGCTGGCTTGAGTTGAATCCAAACATGCCATATGCTTCCTTGTACATATCTCGTTGTAGGTTGATTTTGTCTTGAATATCTACATCTGGGGACATCTTCTCAATGCATATCATGACACCTCTCATCACCTCAGGATCTCTTTGAATGTTAGACCCCTCATTACAGAATAAGCTCGGATTGAGATATGCTTCTGCTGCATGCAATGGTGAATGTAGTTTCCTATCCCACTTGGAATCAATAATTTTCCATATAGGGAGATATTTAGATTCTCCCTTATAGAAAGTCTTGATGGCCTCTTTGGCCCTATCCATGCCCTCATAAATATATCCCATTGGAGGTTTCTCTCCATCCATCAATCTCAAGACTTTCACAAGGGGCTCAGTGAAGTTGGCAATCTCAGTGACTTTGTCCCTCAAGCTATCACCAAAGACAAATGCTTTCACAGACAATGCTTCTGGTTTTGTGCTATCTTTCCAAAATACCCATTGCTGGCTACAAAACATTCTTCGCAAAGCTTGGTACTCATACAAAACGCTTTGGAGGGAAAGAAAGTTTGTAGAAAACCATGTGATAGTTGGGCGACTAAGCTCACCCTGTGTGAATTCCCTCATAAGGTTCAACACCCAAGCATGATTATAAATATACTTGGTAATTTGCTTGCATTCTTGCACAACATCTTGCACCCACTCCAACTTCCCAATGTCCTCTAGTATCAAGTCTATGCAATGGGCAGCGCATGGAGTCCAAAAAATGGTGGGATATTTGGCACAAAGCAACCTTCTAGCTGCTACATAATTTGCTGCATTGTCCGTGATTACTTGGACAACATTTGCAACCCCAACATCCTCCACTACATCAGCCAACAATGTAAAAATCAAATGTGCATCTTTTACATTTGCAGATGGATGAATGGATTTTAGGAACATGGTTCCTTTAGGGCAAGCTACAACAAAATTTATTATTGTTCTACCCCTATGATCTGTCCACCCATCAAACATAATTGTACAACTTGTAATTTTCCATGAGCTTTTAATGCTCTCCAATTGTTCCTTGACACACTCAAGCTCCTCATCTAGCTCTTTCCCCTAAGTGCATTATAAGATGAAGCTTTGTATCTAGGGCCAGCACTTGCAATGGCAACCACCATGGGTTGATAAAAATATGACTTTGCATAGTTGAATGAAAGACTGTTATGGTACCAAAACCTCCTCACTTCCATATCTGCCTCCTTCCTCTTCTTTTCATTAAAATTGTTGAGATCCTGGAGTTGTATGAGGAGTGAAGAAAGAAGAGGTTATACTTCTGTTTGCCACAACACTTGAAGAGGAGTTACCAATACCTAGACTTTGAATTTGTGTTTCACTTTGAGATGAAGATCTACCTATCCCAACAATTTCATCCTCCCTTCTTTTCCTCTTAGAAGTTTCTTCTTTAATGGATTCCAAAGTAGCTGCCATTTCAGTAGTGACTTCATGAGGGCAATTTTGACAACATCCCACACCATTCCCAGGAATTCTAGCTAGGTGGTATTTTAGCCTGTTTATGCTTGCATGCATTGTGGCATTGCAATAATTGCACTTGACATGGTGGTCATTACCAGCAATGATTCGTTGACCATGTGTTCATGTCAGATCACGAGACTTTCTAGAACACTTTGGTGGCATGGTGACGAAATCTGGAAGAAAAAAATTAATTTTTTAAATTCTAATTGATATTTTAAAATTTTATTTTTTATTTTTTATTTTTTATTTAAATTTTTTTTATTTTTTTATTTTATTTTATTTTACTTTTTTAATTTTAATTTATTTTTTGTTTATTTTATTTTTTATTTATTTTTTCTGGTTTTAAATTTGCATTTAAATTTACAATTTTTTTTGACCCTCTGGATGAGTTTCTTAGCCACACTAGGCTGCTGTGTGGCTGAGAAACTCAGCCACAATTTCTTAGCCACACAGGGCCGTTGTGTGGCAAAGAAACTCAATCACAGTTTCTTAGCCACACAGGGTCATTGCGTGGCTGAGAAACTCAGCCAGAGGGCCTACAAGTTGAGGAGGCAGTCCGCAGGCCCTATGGCTGAGTTTCTTAGCCACACAGGGCCGTTGTGTGGCTAAGAAACTCAGGGCCCTGTGTGGCTGAGAAACTCAACCATAGGGCCTGCAGGCTGAGGAGGAAGCTCGCAGGCTGTGTGGCTGAGAAACTCAGCCACAAGGCCTGCAAGCTGAGGAGGCAACCCACATGCCCTTGTGGCTGAGTTTCTTAGCCACACAGGGTCGTTGTGTGGTTGAGAAACTCAGCCACAGGGCCAAAAAATTTACAAATTGCAAGTGAAAAAATAAAATAAAATTGAATTGATTACATAAAATTAAAAAAAATAAAAATAAATGCAAGCAACAAAACAATGAAACAAGGATCATGAAGCCTACCTGGATAGTATGCTGCTACTTTGCCAGTGCTGTGACTCTGCCTTGTTGTTACAGTGTGCTGCTACTCCACGAGCGCTGTGACTCTGCCTTGTTGTTACAGTGTGCTGCTACTCCACGAGCGCTGTGACTCTGCCAGTGTTGCTACTCCGCCAGTACTGCTACCCTGCTAGTGTTGCCACTCCGCCAGTGCTGCTACCCCGCTAGTGTTGCCACTCCGCTAGTGCTATGACTCTGCCTTGCTGTTGCAGTGTGTTGCTACTCCGCCAATGCTGCTACTCCCAAGAAAACAAAGGACTATACAACTGTCTAAACATCTGTTTCTTTCAAAATGTCCAGTTCTGCATTGTAATATTCCCAATTAGCAGCAGCTAATTGGAAATATTAATTTTGATCAATTTTGCCTTATATAATTAAATTATAAATAAAGGTGAGTAGAGGGGGACATAACTCACTCTAAAAAAATAAAGTGCACTCCCTAGTAGACACAACGTTGTAACTTAAGTGAAACAAGGGGGGCAAAAAGGACCACGTAGGGAAGGGGTCCACGTGAACACTTGGAGAGACAACGCAGGTTGAGTTGGCAACGTGGGGGCCAAGGAGGCTACATTGGATGAGAGGCCTAGGGTTTGAGAGAGAGAGGCCAACGTTATATAAGGAGGAGAGCCTCCTCATTTGGAGCATTCGATGTTATGATATTGAGCTGGTCATTCGACTTCTTGAGCACGCTGGCTGTTTAGCCTGTCTGCAGCACTGTTTAGTGCAACGAGTGTCTCTGTTTGGAGATCTCACCCTCAGCCCCGAGGGACTTCGAGTGCCTGCTTAGGTGAGGTTTTCTCTTCAGTATTTTGGTGGGAGGATCGAGTTTTTGGTTTATGGAGGAGCTTCTCTTCTAGAGACTGCGTAGTCCTGAGAGGGAGGACACAATTCACTTGGTGGGGAGTTTGGTTTGATCTTGTTCGGAGGATTCAGGCTCTGAGATTGAGCAAGGGGCTAGCCTTTGCATATTAGAGGATTTTGGCAGAGTTTTGGGCGGAGTTTTGGTGTATTCTCTTCAGTGGCAGCGCAGAGCCTTGAGGGATAGCGTAGATCCTCAAGGAGGTGATTTTCGGGGGTCAGCTATTTTCGAAAAGCTTTCTGGGCTTTTCTAGGTTTATTAAGCAGAGTCTGATTCCAGAGTTTCAACATTTTCCGAGGAGGGGAGCAGCCTCAAATCCTCATTTTGATTCCAGCAGTAGCAGTAGCACAGCAGTTCTCCGACAGCTTGGATGCAGTTCAGGGAGAGGCCATTTCCTTATCATTCTGAGTGTATTTCTTCACTTGCCTTGTGCAAGTCGAGGTGCCATCTTTCTGATCACCTCTTGTACTCTTTCCATCACTCAATATAATAAAATGGCTTAGTATTTCTCTCTGCATTTCTTGAGTATTTGCTTATATTTCATGTATATGCTATGGTATGCTTGCACTACTGTTATATTTTCTTTGAGCACCTAGCTACTATACCACTTGTGTGTGTTTTTCCCCTATGCTCTTAGACAGAGTCTGGATAGAGCCAGGTAGCCTCTAGATCTCGTCCTCTTTTCAGAGGCGACATATCTGGTAAACGCCCTCCCAGTCCATCTCTGGTTGGAGTTTGCTTGTGTTCGA
The DNA here is from genome assembly GCA_034641835.2 of Pinus albicaulis. Classification (NCBI taxonomy): domain Eukaryota; kingdom Viridiplantae; phylum Streptophyta; class Pinopsida; order Pinales; family Pinaceae; genus Pinus; species Pinus albicaulis. Next base: position 1,446,608,177 of record CM076575.1, read on the forward strand.
GAGATATCCTTGAAAAGGGATATTACAGTGGTATCAGAGCATAGATCTGGCTCAACCTGTGGAGCTAGTAGTTTATGACACCGGGGGAGAAGCCCTACATCTGCTACAGAGGTAGGAAGTACAGAGATATTGAGCATAGGTTGGAGAACACCTATGGAGAGGGGGACTGCGTTCGGGTGGTGGATGCAGAACAGGTGGAGCCTGTGGTAGACACAGAGCAGGAGGAGCCGATGGCAGGTGATGATGATGTGAAGAGATTTGGGGAGATGCTCCTCAAATCAGTACAGGATCTGTCGAGGTAGATTGAGGTAATGGGGCAGAGATTCACCGTTGTGGAGGCTAGACAGCGTGAAACCCCAAGGGGTTTCCAGATTGGCGAGGGATCAGGCACATCCCACCATTTGCCGAAGCATGATGCCACTTAGCATATGGCATCACATACACCCACACGTTCCACTATGCCCACTTTTCTGGGTGCAGACATAGGGGCAGGAGCACAGCAGGAGCCAGAGACTGGCCACATGGGTGATTATTTCGCCGAGTATCAGGCATATGGGCAGGAGTTCAGGGATGCCCTTCGATTCAGAGATTTTGTCCAGCTCTAGCGGGATAGCAGACCCCGCAACTTTCACAGAGGGAACAGGCACTCACATGACGGGGGCTTACAGCGCACAGTGGGCAGATTCCATTTACCGACATTTGACGGGTCATCCAAGCGTTCGGAAGAAGCTTGGGTGGAAAAGTTGGATACCTCTTTCCAGCTTGACCGAGTATCGGAGGAGGAAACCATAAAAATGGTTACCTCGCACTTGGAGGATGAGGGTACACAGGATTGCAGGGAGTTCGAGGATACACCTAGTGTGACGCAGGACTCACCCTCATTAGAGACCTCCTTGACCGTGTCGGTTGATATCGTAGTGGAGAAGGTAGTGCCTACCCCAGTAGAGCCATCCATTGAGGTGATGACCGAAGTCGTGTCCGAGTCTTCGGGTGGTAGCAGCACATGACAGATGGGTGAGGTGTCAAGAGATGTATCCACCTTCGATGAGGCACTAGGAGATACAGAGGTATTGGATGATGGTCGTAGACAACGGTATCATCGGCTTCAGGCAGACCTTCTAGTTTTGAAAGGGAAGGCCACGTCAGTACGGGAGGCCATTTTGTTGCAAGATAGGGAGCTGGAGGGCATGAGAGTGGCTTGTGTTGAGTCGGCGGCCAAGTTGGCCCGCATTGGGGAACGACTGGATTCCCTGATGTTACAACCAGAGGGCACGTTGGAGCATCAGATCATTCCCCTTCAGGAATGCATGGACGGGACTAGCAACGTTGTTGGGACACCTCTTCCCATTGGAGAGAGAGAGACGGAGTCACCTAGTCAGATCTCATACGTTGACTTGGTTAGTAGGATGAGACGATCGGGGTTGCACAGGGTGCAACATCCACATGTTGAGGTTGGATGGCGAGAGATTTTGAGTTGGTACTCGGTGGAGTGGGTTATGGAGATGGTGGTGGACCCGGGTGTAGTTCAGCAGGAGTTCCCAGGTGTTGGGAATATAGGAACCCCAGATTGGCATTGGGATCTAGGCGGGATCACTTATCATTTCCCAAGCAGGTCGGTTGACTATGTCTTGGAGGGTACAATTGGCCTAGCAGTAGAGCAAGCGCATCCGCTAGGGGAGTTTCGGTCAGCTCTAGTGGCCAACCAGTTTATGGGCAGACTACCTAGGTTGTCTTGGTATAACACTCATACACGGGATCACGAGGTGGTCAACATACCTTGGCAGGAGCTTGTCGGAGGAGGTGGCATTGGCAGGCCACCATATGGCGCCTTGTATGGGGCCAAGGATTCTTCACCTTTGTGTGGGGCACATAGGACGCAGCGGAGCCGAGCAGTGGTGGTAACACTACTGACACATAGGGAGATTCACTTCTCGGACCCCTCGAGGAGGGTTTGGAGTGATGATCCATTCGTTAGCGGGTATAGTGATGCGACGGTGGAGACGATGATACCAATTGGGGGTAGTCCGACATGTAGAGGCACAACTCTAGTTCATCACATCCAGGGATGTGTGGGAGCCTCTAGCATTGAGCAGTGGACTACCGGTGGACATGGAGTTGCATGGTGGTGTACCGTAGTGTGTGGGACTGCATTGTGGAGTAGGAGTGTCCTACATCACATTGAGAGCACGCGGGGAGTGACCGATGCCTGGACACAGTCAGGGCACGAGACGGTACAGGGTGGTACAACAGTAGCATGGGGTATCCAGCAGTATACAGGGGTATGCCTCAGTGTGCAGTGGCATGTCGAGGAGTACAGGGATGATCGGTGGTATGCGAGGGAGTATGGTGCTGCACAACAGGGTCTTAGAGCATTGCCTCCAGGGAGACTCACAAACAAGGACACCAGGCTTACCTTTGGGGGTATTTCACCTAGGATCGATGGGGAGACAGATGAGCGATACTTGACGGTATCTGTGGGGACTCACGCACCTGACCCTCTTCTACATCACTCACGGGCACAATCGATTTTGTCGTTGTCCTTTGGCACCTTGGGCATGAGCAGCGGGGTAAGCGAGGCTCACCCAAGATATTTGGATGACACTCAGCACACTCGGGGAGAGACTTCTCAGCAGTGGCACTGGGTCGGGGCGCTAGTTGACAGCCACAGGTTAGGGGATGAGATGATCCTCTGCAGGGGTGGCACATCAGTCATCGCTAAGCCTACGCTTGGGGAGCGGGTCATGAGGGAGACATGCGTCACTTTTCCCTCAGGGCATGTCGAGATCATGCATGAGTAGAGGATACTGGGTATAGCAGAGGTAGCATCCCAATATGTGTCTGGGCTCCAGACATTGTATCGACACTTTATCGAGAGGGTGGATGGCATATTCAATGCAGATGAGGTGGCGGAGGTAGAACAGGAGGGTATTCCTTTTGTATGCCAGGGTGAGGACTCTTTTTCATATGAGTCCATAGAATCAGTTGAGGATGCTTCTGGGGAGCGAGAGCAGTCATGCAGATATGGTGACAGTGGACCGGAGTTGCATTCCAGTGTCCAGGGTGAGCAGTCACGGGACTCTGCGGGAGATACTCTAGGTGAAGAGTCACTTGTGACGATTCAGCTAGAGCAGCAGGTGATGGAGCCTGAGTCGACAGAGGAGGACACTATTCACATCAGGCAGGATATTCCTTTGGGGGAGAGCCAGATGGGCGCCCACATTGAGCTGATGAGGGATATGCGGCTAACATTGGGGTCAGCCATTGAGGTGGGGCAATCAGATGCACTGACATCGAGTACGGTGACAGCAGTTGCAGATCCATATCCTCTGGAGGTGTTGGAGGTTGATGGGATTGTCTGCAGGGGGCCAGTAGATAGCGGGAGCATGACATTCTTGATCAGGAGTGGGAGGAGCTGTTGGATATGGTGGAGCATCCATCTGTGGGTCGACACAGGGATGAGGCGCAGATAGATGTACACGCAGTCAGCAGAGCTACAGTGTTTTTAGTGGGTAGCACTCTTCAGGAGTACATCGATGGAGCTCGCAGTATATCTTGCCCACTTTGGCCCATTATAGAGAGAGGGGCTTTCTTCTACAGGCAGCTTTCATTGGCAGACAGGGCAGAGCAGTGGGAGTTGAATACGGGCTGGCGACAACACTCCAGGCGTGTTCCATATGCAGTTGTTGTTGCTACATCGGATTCTTCTTCCAGGATGGACTGGTGGGAGATCATGAGTTGGTACCCTCTTGATGGTACGGTATTCTTCGTAGGGAGCATAGCAGAGCAGGGGCCCTTGGACATAGCAGATGTTACAGATTCCAGCTGGCAGGGGGGCACAGGTCGTCGTTTCTTCAGCACTCCATCCCGATTTCAGCAGAGCAGGATCAACGTGGGATTGAGTCAGGACTTGGATTGGAGAGAGGTGATGAGTTGGTACACAGTTGATGGGACAACTTACATAGTCACCGATACAGCGCAGCAGGGGTCATGGTCTTCGCCTCTTAGAGCATCAGTCATAGCCAGAGGCAGTGCGCAGTTCGAGCCGTGGGACTTGGGCGATTATTGGCCATGGTGGCGATGGGATTCGGGGGGATTGTTGGTTGGCTGGTACCGTGAGAGATCAGTTTGGGATCCTGGCATTGAGAGATCCCTTCATATTAGGGTGATGCAGAGGACAGGGAAGATTCAGTGGCGCATCTGGGACCCAGGCACCTTTTTGCAGTGTCGGTGGGGAGCACTAGCTAGAGAGGAGGCTTGTTCAGGCATTGCTTGAGGACAAGCAATTTTTGGCGGGGAGGACTGTAATATTCCCAATTAGTAGCAGCTAATTGGAAATATTAATTTTGATCAATTTTGCCTTATATAATTAAATTATAAATAAAGGTGAGTAGAGGGGGACATAACTCACTCTAAAAAAATAAAGTGCACTCCCTAGTAGACACAACGTTGTAACTTAAGTGAACCAAGGGGGGCAAAAGGACCACGTAGGGAAGGGGCCCACGTGAACACTTGGAGAGACAGCGCAGGTTGAGTTGGCAGCGTGGGGGCCAAGGAGGCTACGTTGGATGAGAGGCCTAGGGTTTGAGAGAGAGAGGCCAACGTTATATAAGGAGGAGAGCCTCCTCATTTGTAGCATTCGATGTTATGATATTGAGTTGGTCATTCGACTTCTTGAGCACGCTAGCTGTTTAGCCTGTCTGCAGCACTGTTTAGTGCAACGAGTGTCTCCGTTCGGAGATCTCACCCTCAGCCCTGGGGGACTTCGAGTGCCTGCTCGGGTGAGGTTTTCTCTTCAGTATTTTGGTGGGAGGATCGAGTTTTTGGTTTGTGGAGGAGCTTCTCTTCTAGAGACTGCGCAGTCCTGAGAGGGAGGACGCAGTTCACTTGGTGGGGAGTTTGGTTTGATCTTGTTCAGAGGATTCAGGCTCTGAGATTGAGTAAGGGGCCAGCCCTTGCATATTAGAGGATTTTGGTAGAGTTTTGGGTGGAGTTTTGGAGTATTCTCTTCAGTGGCAGCGCAGAGCCTTGAGGGATAGCGTAGATCCTCAAGGAGGTGATTTTCGGGGGTCAGCTATTTTCGAAAAGCTTTCTGGGCTTTTCTGGGTTTATTAGCAGAGTCTGATTCCAAAGTTTCAGCATTTTCCGAGGAGGGGAGCAGCCCCAAATCCTCATTTTGATTCCAGCAGTAGCAGCAGCACAACAGTTCTCCGGCAGCTTGGACGCAGTTCAAGGAGAGGCCATTTCCTTATCATTCTGAGTGTATTTCTTCACTTGCCTTGTGCAAGTCGAGGTGCCATATTTCTGATCACCTCTTGTACTCTTTCCATCACTCAGTATAAAAAAAATGGCTTAGCATTTCTCTGTGCATTTCTTGAGTATTTGCTTATATTCCATGTATATGCTGTGGTATGCTTGCACTACTGTTATATTTTCTTTGAGCACCCAGCTATTATACCACTTGTGTGTGTTTTTCCCCTATACTCTTAGAGAGAGTCTGGAAAGGGCCAGGTAGCCTCCAGATCTCGTCCTCTTTTCAGAGGCAACATATCTGGTAAACGCCCTCCCAGTCCATCTCTGGTTGGAGTTTGCTTGTGTTCGAGAGATATCCTTGAAAAGGGATATTACATGCATCGCCTGAAACCATATCCCTGCTCCAAAAGCTAGGAGTAGATGATGGTCCCTGCATTTACCAACATTCCATGATCATGAGCATTGAAAAAAACCTTACCAGTTTCCTTTCTTATGCCTCCGAAAGGGAGAGAGGTGCTTATAAAGATTTCTTTCCCTCCAAATTCTCTTTTCCTCCTCATTTCCAAAAAAAATAGAAAAATCCAAAAAAAATTGCCTTTTGTTGTGGGATGGGTCTTATAGGGGTCCGATACGGGTCCTATGAGAAACTCAAAGGTCTTATGCGGGTAGGCGATTTTAATACGAGTTTGAGCGGGAAAGGGTAGAGAGCGCAAGTTCTATGCGAGTGACCCAGCTCGCTATAGAACCTGCGAAGACCTGCGGGTCTTATATGAGTGGTGATTCACTGGTATAGTCAATAATGACTACAATGTGGGAGTGCAAGCACATCTCCTAAAAAATGTTAAAACTAACATATAGAAAGAAAGAAACCAGTGGTAGTGTTGCTATGACATGTATATAAGGCATTGTAGGATAATATAAAACACTCAATAGTCTGCGTCACGATAGAAAATAATAATGGCCTGCTGAAAAGGAATGAGCGAGTGAGATGGTAAGGTTTGACAGTGGAGCTAGAGATGTCAGGGGTTCTTGAGTCTAATGACCGATGGTGAGGGAGGCGAACTGGGTACAGGTTCACTATCAAAGTTCTCTGGGGCCATCATTGGATCCGACCACGTGATCCTGGGGGGAATGTATGAGCGAGGGATTACTCCTAGCATTCGAGGTCGAAACAAAGGAAATATGAATAGGTCTTTGGCCACTCCTATGGGACTGGTAAGTAGTCAAACATGTCAGGGGCGCCCTGCCCTGGAGTTGTCTAGAGCTGGTCCCTTTGGTGCTCTAAGAACTTGTGAATTGATTTATGGTTCAACATCGTCGAACTGGTCTCAGTGGTATCTGTTGATCTACACGAGGGTAAGGTTGATCAATATAGGTTGTGTTTCTCTGTCAGCAATGTGCAAAAGGTTTGACAAGTTGCAATGGCTATTGCATACTAATAAACATGCACATCTTCTGCTATGTGGGATTGTCTTGGTCTCCCATGATTGATAATTTGTAAATTAAAGAATTTTGATCTACTATAGACAAAATGAATTGAAATAGAGAGGGTTCAGGTTCTTCTACTCCACCCCATCATAGCTCTTGCAACCAAAAATGTTTTATGTATTTGCAAGGTAGCTTTCTAAACTGCAAGTTTTGGCATTTCTACTAGCTATGGGCCTGCACGCCCTGTCTTCCTCTTGGTTTCCTTCATCATACAACATTGCAACTATCCTGATTGCTGCAAACCCATAGACCTTTAAGGAACTGTTCAAGGCAAACAGACCTGAAGATTTTTTAAGACTCCATGCCCAAGGATGTATTAGAGGATGCTTGTACCATCAGAGATCATCATATCACCAGAGTTTCTCAACTCTACTTCTACTTCTCATCTTTTTCTGTTGTACTCAAATTCCACAAGCCATGCGGGGATAATGTAAAATGATGCTAGTATGATGAGTTGAGTCATGTAACAGGCCTAGGTAACTTGGGACCTTATCATCAAGTGTGTATACTATGGGAGGTTTTTTTCACTTGGAGCTAGAGATGTCAGGGGTTCTTGAGTCTAATAACCAATGGTGAGGGAGGCGAACTGGGTATAGGTTTACTGTCGAAGTTCCCTGGGGCCATCAGTGGTTACGACCACGTGATCCTTGGGGGGATGTATGAGTGAGGGATTACTCCTAGCATTCGAGGTCAAAATGAAGGAACTCTGAATAGGTCTTTGGCCACTCCTATGGGACTAGTAAGTAGTTGGACATGTCAGGGGCGCCCTGCCTTGGAGCTATGTAGAGCTGGTCCCTTTGGTGCTCTAAGAACCTGTGAACTGATTTATAGTTCGGCATCGTCAAACTGGTCTCAATGGTATCTGTTGATCTACACGAGGGTAAGGCTGATTAATACAGGTTGTGTTGCTCTGTCAGCAATGGGCAAAAGGTTTGACAAGTTGCAATGGCTATTGAATACTAATAAACATACACATCTTCTTCTATGTGGGATTGTCTTGGTCTCCCATGATTGATAATTTGTAAATTAAAGGATTTTGATCTACTACAGACAGACTGAATTGAAATAGAGAGAGGGTTCAGGTTCTTCTACTCCACCCCATCATAGCTCTTGCAACCAAAAATGTTTTATGTATTTGCAAGTTTTGGCATTTCTACCAGCGAAGGGCCTGCACAACATACAACATTGCAACTGTCTTCCCCTTGGTTTCCTTCATCATACAACATTGCAACTGCTCTGATTGTTCCAAACCCATAGACCTTTAAGGAACTGTTCAAGGCAAGCAGACTTTATAAGTTTATCCCACCTTCATATTTCAGAGAATTCCTCTATAAGAATATTCCTTGTAGAGAAAACAAAGAGAGTTCTAGCTGTGCAGTTCTTAAACAAAAATATTTGAGATAATATCAATGAATATAAAGAAGAGGGTTTAATTTGCATATCAATTGCCTTTTACCAGATATTTCAGCTCTATTGAGCGGTGAACCTGATAAATATATATTGGGCAATGGACATCATGGTAAGTAAGCTTTTGTGGAAGAGTTCTTGTTTCCATAGTTTTTCTTTTCAAAAATCTGAACATAAATTATAATGGAAGAAAGGGCTTGGTTCTGGGCTAGAGTTGACTTGTTCATGAAACTGTGGTTTCCAAGTTTAAACCCAGCCACCCTTACATTAAATCAACCCTTGTATGGGTGAGATTGCCAAATCTCCTCCTGTATATCTGAGAAGAGGAAATTTCAGTTTGTGTTAAGTAGTTTTAGAAACTAAATTGCCAATTGGTGGTTGAATCTCCTACATCTGTAACACTGTCTAAGGTTTAAGTGCTTCTACCTTATCCCATTGAAGCTTCTGTCAGAAAGTGCCTTATTTATTGGTATGATAGCTTCCTAAGCTGCAAGTTTGGCATTGCTACTGGTTGAGAGCATCCACAAGTGTAGTAGTTACCTCATTGTAGCCAGCAATGCTATAAGGTCTCATACTCCTTTTACGAAGATTCTTTGCTGAAATCTAAGAATTCCTTAATGCATCTTAGAGCTTCCATCCCCAGCTAAGGTGAGAAGGGGAGGTCCCAACCCCCTCTGTTGCTTGGAAGATCCCAGGGAAGCCATTTATCCACAAATGTGGAGCAATAATAGTATCACATTAATCAAATTGTACCTTTACTTTTGTAGCGTCCCACCATTTTGCATGTTAAAACCAATGGACCATTTCCTTTTTATGTACATATGACTGTTTCAGATTATGAATGAACCCATGTTTTGCAGCTGTTAAATATATGATATGTTGCAGAAATATTGACATATGAATAGTATTAGAAATTGTACATGTGAAATGGTGACATGCAGGTTCAGATACTAATTCTGGGGATAGACGAGGCAAAGAGATAATATAATTATGTTGCTTAATTAAGTTGATATTTGGATTTTATTGTGTTGACAATAATGAATTGATGTGGAAATGTAACTTGAATATTCTTGCATAGCCCAGTTGGCGCTTGAGGTGTGTGGTGCTTAGGGGCGATGAGCTGTTGGACAAAATGGCATTATAGATTCAATATAGAGCTTTTTCAGAAGAAAAGGATAACATCAATGACCAGATTGCATTAACGGCTATGCAGTGATTGGTAACGTGCCATATTTTGCAATAATCCTAATCAACCCATTTTAATTGGCCATTCAATTAAATGTCAAGAAACAGTATTGGGAAAAGTTATAAAAATTATATGAACTGTAATTTATGACTGAAAGGGTGCACAACAACCTTGTGGTATAAAGGGCCTCATAATGACTGGCTTCTTGCTTTATTTTGTGCTGTTGGGGAAAAAGCCCCTTTTAATTAGTCCTATTTAAATATTATTTGAATAAATAATATTAAAAAAATAATGGGCATGCTAAGGTTTCATTAAGTTAAATGCAAATAGAATTTAGTTAGATTTGACTTAGGATAAAGTCTTCATTCAGATGAAGAGTATTGATGTGGAATAAGGGGAGAGGATAGTTTTTTTAATGTCCAACAAGTGAGCAAAAAATAGGTCAGAAGGATTAAGAGGGACATTCCATTGTGGGAGTGCAAAAGTGACTCCTAGATCAACATTGACAGTAAAAATGGAGCTAAGTATCTGGTTAAAAATTATAAACTCATTCCTTAACATAAAGAAAAACGAGTATGGAGTATGGATGTTGTGATACAATGAGAGGAATTGAGATTGGGGATCTCTGTGTTGTACTTGTGCAAGAGAGGGAAATAAAATGTCAAATCCTGCAAATCCTGATGATTGATGTTGAGGGGAGGGGCCAAGGTATGAGCTCAATGTCTGAAATATATCCCTAGGGAAAATTTTTCCCTCAGGGTTATTGGGGCATAAGACAATATTGTACCAATATCACAACATTCCTTTTCAATTCAACAAGGATGATGTTGAATGCACAACAATGTAAAGAAGTAGATGATCTTCAACAATACCAACAATACACATCAAGTTACAATTCCCACATATTCGCTTCCTAGGGCTGTTACACTAGCAGAGTCTGTTGTACATCACTCAACAATTAAGAAACAGTTGCACTCTTTTTACAGGGATTACAATACAAACTAACCTAACAGCAACTAACTAGTTCTTTTCGACACTGCTTAGCTTTCCTTCACAACTTTGCTTCCTTGCTGCTCTGTATCATCAAAGACCCCTAACAGACCCTGTTGCTGTCCCTGAATGGAAAGCTGCTTGCCCTATCCACTTTCTCCAGGTGGGCCTTCACTTCGCTGCCTCAAGTGTACTTCAGTGAGGAGCCACTGCCACTACAAACCCTCAGACGTGGCCTGCAACCACATAATAAGCCCTTGTTTCCATAACAACTTGGATGACTCTTGCTACAGGGAAACGCCTTAGAGGCCCTTGCTGCCTCAGTTAGGAAACTTCGCTGCCTTGAATGATTTTGTTTGCCACAAAGAAATCACTTTCAAGAGGGCTGAGTCCATAGACCAGGGTATTAGCCCTCGAATAACTTCATTGTTACAGGGAATCTCCTCTGCATGCCTTGAATTAGGGTTGTTTAGCTGCTGTCAGACTCTCGCTGCCCTGTAATTTCCTTAACAGGCTTACGCTGCCACAAGAGGGGCTGCCTGCTGCCCAGATAAGGTTTTTGCTGCCCTGGAATTGTCTTAGACAGACCTTGGTGCCACAGAATTGCTCCTCATACCAATCAATCCACAGAAGTCCTCTCTTCATTGCCAAAATCAAATGAAATATGCCTCATAAAATTATGCCAAAGAGAGAGAGAAAAGGGATTGGCTAGGGTGGAATCTTTTACCACCAAAACCTATTAGAAAGAAAGGGGTCTTAAAACCCTCCAAGAGTTTCAACTCACAAAAAGGAAATATCCAGAAACCATTATGAGAAAAATGATTCTCCTCTCTTATTTATAGATTCCATTTGGGGCTCTTCTCCTAATCTTAATTTGAGGGGCTAACAAGTGTCCCTCCATTTTGCCCCAAATTTGGCTTCTTTCACTAGTTTTCCTCCAATTACCCCAATTTACCCAATGTTACCCCAATAACATTGAATAACAGGTTTCCCCCTTTATAAATTACTATTCTGTTAAGCAATTTAAGTAGAAGAGGACATTACAGTCCCCCCTTTCCAACATTGCTTACCCTCGAGCAATTGCAAATTCGAGTGCTACAATATTTGTTCTCCTTCCCATGTGGTGTCTTCGTCAGGTAAGTCCTTCCACCGAATAAAATATTCTGAGATCATTCTTCCCCTCAATCTTCTCTTTCGAACTGCCATGATTGCCTTCAGAATCAATTCTAACTGCCCTTCCTCGTCCAAAGGAGGTAGCTTAGTGGAAGTAGTGACCTGCTAACTGATGGCCTTCTTAAGACATGATACATGAAAGACATTGTGAATTTTTCTTCCTTTTGGAAGTTCCAGCTCACATGCTACTTCACCAATCTGTCAGAGCACTCTGTAAGGTCCAAGAATCTTGGCTTCAGTTTTCTGCACCGCTCTTCTTGAGCGAAGACTGTCTATATAGCTGCAATCTTAGAAAAACTAGGTCTTCCATCTCAAAGTTGCTCTTTGTTTTGTGCCAGTTCGCATACATATTTTGTTCATTCTAGGCAGTCTGTAGATTCTCCTTGAGGACTTTAAGGATATCCTAGATCTCTTGTATCCAATCTTTAGCTTTTGGAGCCCTACTATTCCCAAATGCCAAATTGACAAAAGATGGGGTGCCATAACCATACCGTGCCTGAATGGGGTCATCCTAATAGAAAAATTATGAGTGGTGTTATAACAATGCTCCTCGAGATGCACCCATTTGATCCATGCCCTTTGCTTCTGTATCACATAGTTACACAAATACCCCTCAATCCACTTATTCACAATCTCTGTTTGGCCATCTGTTTGAGGATGATAATTGGTACTAGAAGTTAACTCCGTTCCCACCAATCTGAAAATCTCTTTCATAAATGATCTCATAAATTTGCCATCTCGATCACTAACTATATTTTTAGGGGGTCAATGGAGTCTAAATTGTTGATTTTTGTAGCATCAAATGTGCTCTAGCCTCGAGATTTTGCAGAGAGGCTAAGACACATGCATTCTCCAAGACCCTGAAATCATTTGGAGAAATTCCACTCGGAGATGATTTAATTAAAATAATTAATCATTTTTAATGTATTCCTAAGTCTAAACTTAGGAAATATGATTAATTAAAGGGTATTAATTAAATGGGGTGCAAATCTTCTAGATAAAGGTGTGGATTGAGTCCAAGTTAATATGAGCCATTGATTAAGATCTAACCTTAGCCGTTGATATGTCAACGAGATATTATAAGAAGGATCTCGATGGGCACTTGGAGAGCACACTTGAGATTTGCAGATGTCGATTTTGCTGGGAGATCAAATTCTCAAAGAGGCATGCCGAGTTGCTAGAGAGAGATCGAGTGAGATCGTTGCAGTGAGGGGCAAAGATAGTAGACCGGAGGAAGTTTTCCAGATTTGGGGAGTGCAAGGCAGAAAAGACATCAACAGTCACAAGGAGGCTGCGCAGTGCCACGCATGTGAAAATTCCGTTAAACTCTGGAATCCTATTGCAACAACTGGAAGATATTCACCTAATTGTTAATTTTCTAACTTAATATATTTGCAGTTTACTATGGTACATATTGAATACATCACACTGCAACCTACACAAATAAACTGCGGAAGAAATACAAGTGCGAAAACAAACTGAACAAGAATAGATCACACACACATTCGACAGTTATTTTTGGACTAATGTCCTAGGAAAAACCCAATGCGGGAAAACCAGTGAAACAGATTTGAGGGTTTATATATTATGTAGTAAATATTTATGAGTACAAATCTATGATTGACACATTCGTCAAATCATACAGAGAAACTAACGTAAGAGATCTTGTGAGACAAACCTCAGTCCTCCATAGGAACTCGACACTGATCAACACCAAAACTGGACTACCCTGCGTTGCCTCTGTGCAGTAACTGTGTCACTTTGCACAGTCTTTGCGTCACAACGATGGCTTCCCTTTGCCTTTGCGCTGGTCTCTCTTCTGGGTAGAAATTGAGGCCTTTTGCCCTCTGGAAAAATCTCTCTGGGATCTGGCACTAGCCTAACGCTGTCTCCTCAGCAGGAAAACAACTTCCCTTCAGCCTCTACGTAGTGACTACGTAATCACTGCATCACTGGCTCTGCGCTGCTGTTGTGGCTCTCTCTGTCTCTTCTGCTATGCACTCTTCGCCTCAGGATTTCTTCCAACCGCAATTACTGCCCCTCTCTGCAAAATATCTCATGATCAAATTTTCTTCCTGACCATTGCTCACTAAAGAAATTGTTCTCTGATCTCCGCCAAATGTTTTTTCCAAATGACCCTTCAAGCCATTCTTATAGTCTTCTCGTTGAGACTTCAACAACACAGATTAGATCTCTAATCAACGTCTAAGATTAAATTTTCACTTGATCCGCCTTTTCTAGAACATTCACACCCATATTTTATTAATTCACTTTAATTATTTTATTTTCTTAAGTTTAGACTTAGGGCCCCTTTAAAAATAATTAATTATCTCTATAGAATACAATCCGAGTGGAATTTCACCAAATGATTTCTGGGTTATCTGGAATACATGTCTAAGCCTCTCCACAAAATTTGAGACTTAGAGCACATTTGATGCTACCCCAAAATCAACACTCCCTCTTAGCGAGGAATGTGCTCTAGCAATACACCCTCTGAGTACTGTTCTGATCCTGTAGCATCTCCCTCTACACTGTTGATGTCTGACACTGCTGCCCATCAAATCTACGCAAATGTTGCATCTGTACTACTGCCGACACTGCCACTGTCAACACTCCATCTGTACTGCAACTCCCTTCGAATTTTGCATCCGTGTTGCTGTTGACTCTGCCACTGCCAATTGCTACTGCATTGCATCACAGTTGCTTTCTGCAACTGAAAAACATCTAAAAATTGGACAAGTATGATGCATCTCGGTGATGAAGATTTCAATGGTGCTAGCCTTTGCGTTGTTCCTTTGAAGCTGCTGCTTTGCACTGCGTCCCTCTGCGCTGCTGCAACTCTGCTCTGCGCTACTCAAATTTTGGTGGTGCTAACCACTGCATTTGTCGCTTCTACATTCCGCACCAACTGACACCCATCCATCTTGCTACTTCTACTTTGGACTCCCGTAGCAAGGTGATGATCGGAGAGGTTGACTCCTCAAGGATCCTGCCCAACTTGTAGATCTCTGGGTCTACAATTCTAAATCAGCCCAACTCCCTCCTAGAGGTATATGGGCAATCATAGCAAATTCCTCCTCCTGAATCTTTGCTACTCCGGCCTGAGGATCATGCTTCTCATCCTTGTCCTTCTTTCTGAGAGGAAACTGTGTGGCGTAATGTCCCATCTCGCCACACTGGAAGCATTTGATCTTTGACAGATCCTTCTTCCTCTTCTGTTGCTCTTGCTACCCCTTTGATGCAAGGGTCGCATTCTCCTCCTCCTTGATCTTCGAACCGTTGTTGTTGCCGCCCTCAAGTTGACACTTGAGTAAGTCTCTCCTCATCTCTTCTTGCTGAAGAGCTGCCCACATTGATGTTGAGATTTTGGGGTGTTGGGGTAGCATTCGATGTGCTCTAGCTCCCAAAATTTGTGGAGGGACTAGAGTACATAAGATCTCCAAGACCCAAAAAGCGTTTCGGTAAATTCCATCCGGTTTAAGAAATATTTAATTAATTAATATTTTTAATTAAGGACCCTAAGTCTAACTTAGGAAAATTAAAACATTAAAGTTAATTAAATTAAACATGTGATGAGAATGACTTAAGTGACGCGGATCAAGCATCTTCTAATCTTAGTCGTCGATTCAAGATTAGATCACGACCGTTGAAGTCTCAACGACAAAAGTATAAGAAGAGGGCTTGGGGTCAGTTGGAGAACACACACACTAGCAGAGCATTGAAGCTAAGATGGAATTCTAGGGCATGGTTTGCTAAGAATTTCAGAAGTGTTTCAGCTGCAGCGAGGGGCAGTATTGGCAAGAGGGATGGTCTAGTCCCAGGCCAAGAGTACAACGATTGCAGAGAAGCAACAAACCAAGGCAACGCAAATCAACAACTATGTAGCAGCTACGCAGACCAGCGGAGAGCCCAACAAGGGCAACACAGAGGCAACAGGAGGCCACGAGGGCTGACGTAGGCCCAGCCAGGGTAGCATAGGGGCAGCATAACCCAGTCTAGGGTGCGCAGGCCCTTCCTGAACAGCATAGAAGCTGACGCAGGCCATCAGGGCTGACACAAAGGGCTTCAGAGCAGTGCTGGGGTTTCTAGAGGCCGAAAAAGGCCAAGTTCTGCAAATCTCATTTGAGAGTGTGTATCAGTCAGTTTTTCTGTCTCTGGAATAGAGGTATTGCTGCAAATTTATTTCTCTGTTGGGTTAACCATTTTGGTGCCTAGATCTGTTGTACTTAGAATCTGCTTAATAATAAAAACTGTCCAGAAGCTAGAAGTACCGGTTTTCCCGCATTGGGTTTTTCTGGGGACAGTTTTCTAGAAAATCCTTATGTGTGACTTTGTCATTGAGCATGTTATTTAGTTTAGATCTGCATGTGTAGGTTGTTAATGTATTTACTTTGATGTTAATGCTGAATTTTTCAGATTAATAACTTGTGTAAGTAGACGTAAATCAAGAATTTAACAGTAGGGTTTTTGTTTAAGTAAATTCAGAAAATTTCACAATTGACTCCCAGTTTGGCAAGTTCTCTCTGCCCAGGATGCTCTGGAAAAAGACTTGGTAGTCCTCAGAAACTGAGTTGAGGGCCAATCTAACCATCTCTATGGCCTTAGGAGTTGCTCCCATGGCTTCCAGCTGATCTCGGTTTTCCTGAAGTCTAGACAGGAATGGATCAATATGCTCTCCCTTTTGCATCCTGGTGGTCCGCATTTTCTCCTCCAGAAACATCTTCTGCTACTTGGAAGGCCCCTCATACAGCGTGACTAACCCTTCCCACATCTCCCTTGCTGTCCCTTTTTTGGAAATGTGATACACAATGTGATCCTTCACTCCATTGAGGATCAATATTTTTCCCTTTTCCATATTCTTCTTGAAGGCCCTTAATGGTGTTGCATCCACCGATTCAGCCTGAGCACTATTGATAAAGTGCTTGAGGTCATGCTCATCTAGAAGGAAGGAGATAATTGCCTTCCAAATTACATAGTTGGAGGCACCCTCCAACTAGTCCTAGTCACGCAATCCGCTGGTGGCCATCTCACCCAACTGTTATCGATCTGTTGCCTGTCACCCTCTACGCAGGTGGCTTTACGCACTCCTTGTGGATCAAGCCACAAAATCTGTTGCTACTGCATGGGGAATCTGTGTTTCTTGGGTAAGAAACTCACTGAGGTCAGAAATCCCCAAAACCGTGTTTCAGCTACTCTTCCTAACGCTCTGCACCAGCAATCACTGTCACGCAGTCAACTGCGTCCCTCCAGGTGTTGATCTGCGTAGATTTGTTGCACTGGTCCCTCT
Organism: Pinus albicaulis; assembly: GCA_034641835.2. NCBI lineage: Eukaryota > Viridiplantae > Streptophyta > Pinopsida > Pinales > Pinaceae > Pinus > Pinus albicaulis. Next base: position 1,446,624,958 of record CM076575.1, read on the forward strand.
TCCTAAGACAAACAACAATGTGGAACAATCCTACCTCTTTGTCGTCTCACTCAGAGAGAGATTTTTTCGCTGGTCTAGCCCTCCTGGCTTGGACTGCGCAATCAACTAGGAGATCGATCTGCTACTTACGCAGCTCTTTGATCCTAGCTTCACCAACGCTGAATCTATTGGATTTGTTCTTATGTTCCTCCTACACTCAGCTTAGGTAAGCTCTGATACCATTGGAAAATTCCGTTAACCTCTTGAATCCTATTGCAGCAACTAGAAGATATTCACCTAATTGTTAATTTTCTAACTTAATAATATATTTGCAATATACTACGACAAATACTGAATACATCACACTGCAACTTACACAAATAAACTGCAGAAGAAATACAAGTGCGGAAACAAACTGAACAAGAATATATCACACACATTTGACACAGTTATTTTTGGACTACTGTCCCTGGAAAAACCTAATGCGGGAAAACTGGTGCAACAGATCTGAGGGTTTATATATTATGTAGTAAATATTTATGAGTACAAATCTATGATTGACACATTCGTCAAATCATACAGAGAAACTGATAGAAGAGATCTTGTGAAACAAACCTCACTCCACGGGAACCCGACACTGATCAACACCAAAGCTAGACTGCTTTGCGTTGCCTCTGCGCAGTGATCGCGTCACTCTGCACTGTGTCTGCATCACAACGATGGTTGCCCTATTCCTCTACGCTGGTCTCTTTGCTGGCTGGAAACTGAGGCCTTTTGGCCTCTGAAAAATCTATTCGGGATCTAGCACTGGCCCAACGCTATCTCCTCAGCAGGAAAATGACTTCCCTTCAGCCTCTATGCAGTGACTACGTAAGCACTGCGTCACTAGCTCTAAGATGCTACTGTGGCTCTCTCTGTCTCTGCTGCTATGCACTCTCCAGCTTAGGATTCCTTCCAACCAGAATTACTGCCCCTCTCTGCAAAATATCTCACGATCAAATTTTCTTCATGAGCACTACTTACTAAAGAAATCAATCTCTGATCTCTGCCAAATTTGTTACCAAATGACCCTTCAAGCCATTCTTACAGTCTTCTCGTTGAGACTTCAACGGCCCAGATTAGATCTCTAATCAACGGCTAAGATTAACTTTTGAATTAATCCTCTTTTTCTAGAACATTCACACCCATATTCTATTAATTCACTTTAATTATTTAATGTTCCTAAGTTTAGACTTAGGGTCCCTTTAAAAACAATTAATTATTTCTATAGAATACAATCTCGGTGGAATTTCACCAAATGATTTCTAGGTTATCTGGAATACGTGTCTAAGCAGAGGTAGCGCAAAGCTTCAGAGAGAGTCCACTATTTTGCTGGGAGACAATCGAGATCTAGTGCCGAAAGGCGGGGTGTGAGTCTGGAGGGCTAGAGTTGAGTTTCTATTCAGCAGAAGATCAGAAGGAGGACTTGACGCAGTTGCTAGAGTTGTGACGCAGGGACAATGTAGGCTAACACAGTCATTTCTCAAAGACAGCTTAGGGCAGCTCCTCTCCAATCCATATCAGTGCCGGATTGCTAGTGACAGTGTGAGATTTTCTCACTAACACTTTCTTCAGTATTTCTCTGTATCAGATAGCCAGTTTGGGCATCCAATGAATTGTACTTAGATTACTATTGCATAATATTAAAACCCTCAACTGCTGCACCAATTTTCCTAAGTTGGGTTTTTTCGGGAACGATTGTCCAAAAATAACGGTGTACTTGTGTGTGTGTTTCTATCTTTCATGCGTTGTGTTTTCTGCAGTATTTTATGTTGTGTAGGTTGCAATGTATTTGATTACGATATTTACTGTAGTACACGATAAATAATTTGTTCAAGTAACTAACAAAGAGAAGAAATCTAATCAGTTGCTGCAGTAGGATTTCATTGGTGAAATTTTCACATGGTATCAGAGCACAGATAAATGCTGAAGAGCTCAGTTGCATAAGGAAAGAGGGTGATTTGAGGCATTGCATCGACAACTGCTCTAAACCCTAGGAGGCTGCGTAGTTTAAGGGCTAGCAGGGCAGATTTTTGAGGGAATTTGTGTCTTTGAGTGAGTCGACAGAGCACAAAATTTTCAGATCGAGATTTGTCAGAGGCAGAGAGAGCAGTAGTAGAAATTTCCATGCAGAGCAGATCTTCAGCTGGGACACAGTCATTTTGCAGCAGTAACTAGCAGAATAGCGCCAGGAGGAAAGAAGAGCACACTAAGGGAATTTTGTCCTTAGAGAATTCCTAGCTAGGAAATTCTAAATTTCCACGTAGAGCAATAGTAGTCGAGATCAGTTTTGCTCACTCCAGCAGGGAGTGGGTAGAGCCAGTCAGCAGTTGCGCAGAGGGATAGAGGCAGAATTCTATTTTTTGGCCAGATGGAATCAACTGGGTTGAGCGATCAGGATCGGTTAGACGAAGCATCTAACTATGTGATCTGGAAGGCAAGGATTTCCTTCCTTCTAGATGAGTTCGATCTCAAAACCTATATCGATAATGTGGTGCTTGTCCCCTCAAATCCAGATTAGAATACAAAGTACAAGAAGTAAATGGCTAAGGCGAAGAGGATGATCCTTGCTGGAGTTCGGGATCATGCTGTATCTCACATAACAGCCCTGGGAATGAGGTTGATTCTTTGTTGGAGTTCGGGATCATGTTGTATCTCACATAATAGCCCTGGGAATGACCAAAGAGATGTGGGACTCCCTTGCCATGCTGTACAAGGGATCTTCCGAGCAATGGAAGATGTATCTGGAAGAAAAATTGAGGAGCACACGTATGCAAAAGGGAGAACACAGACCACTTTCTCCATAGGCTTCAAGATGTCCGAGATCAGTTGGCAGTTGTAGGGTCAGTGCCTCAGGCTACAAAGATGGTGTGGATATCTCTAAATGCAGTCTCAGAAGAATGGCAAGTGTTTGTCCAAAGTATTTTTGGCAGAGAGACATTACCAAAGTAGGATAGGATGTGGGCAAATCTGCATCAAGAAGAGTTGAGGTGAGACTTGGTGAAGAGCAACTTAGAAGGCAGCAGCAGCAGTGGGACAAAGGCAGAGGTGAAGGAAGAGGAGAATGCAACCCTCACATCAAACGGGCAGCAGGAGCAGCGCAGAAGAAAGAAGGACGTTTCGAAGATCAAATGCTTCAGGTTTGGTGAACTTGGTCACTACGCTATCGAGTGTCTGCTCAGAAAGAGGGACAAATAGGAGAGGTAGGATCAGCAGGCTGCATCCGCAGAGATTGACAGGCTGCCCTCTAGACTGGAGGAAGAGTTTTCCATGATCACCGAGATACCTCCAGGGGTGAGGTGGGGTGATTTAGTTTTGTAGCCCCAAAGAGCTACAGGATGGGCATGATCCTTGAGGAGTCCACCTCTTGGATCAATTCCTTGCTATGAGAGCCCATAACAACAGTAGCAGGATGGACTAGTGGCAGTTGGTGCAGTCAGGTGCCAAAGTGACAGATGCAGTGGCTAGTAGCGCTAGAAATCGAGCAGCGCAGAGCAGAGTTGGCAACAGTGCAATAAGCACAATGCACAGTCAGCAGGAGCACAGAGGCTTTAGTGACAGTGCAGAGACTAGCAGCAGTTAGGACTCGGGTGAAAAATGCATCATACTGAACACAATTGGTTCAGTGTGATGGACATCTCTCAGTTGCAACAACAACATATGAGAGACAGTTGCAGATGTTGCAGTGGCAGAAACAACAAAGTTCCAGTACAGATGCAGCGCAAAATTGTGCAGTATTTGGTGGGTAGTGAGGCCAGACATCAGTAGCGCGACAGGAGATGGTGCAAAATTGGAGTGATGCTTAAGTAGGTTGCAAAACTAGAGTTTTGATTTCTGGTAGCATCAGATGTGCTCTAAGTCTCAAATTTTACAGGGAGGCTAAGACACATGTATTCCAAAAAACCCAGAAATTGTTTTGGGAAATTCCATCCGGGTGGGGTTTTATTAAAATAATCAATTATTTTAATGGGAGCCTAAGTCTAAACTTAGCAAATTAAAATAATTAAATTATATTAATAGAACTGTTGATTTTGTAGCATTGGAAAGTGTTCCAAGTCATATTTTGGGAAGAGGCTTGGACATCAATATTCCAGAAAACCGAGAAATCGTTTGTGGAAATTCCACTCGGATCATGCTTTATTAAAATAATTAATTATTTTAAAGTGATCCCTAAATCTAAACTTAGGGAAATTAAATTATTAAAGCCTATTAATAAAGCAGAGTGTGAATCTTCTAGAAAATGAAGATCGAATCATCTTTTAATCTGAGCCATTTATTAATGATATAATCTGGGCCATTGATTCATCAACGAGAAGACTATAAGAGAAGGCTTGGGTCATTTGGAAAGCAAGCCAGGCACACTCTCAGTACCTGAAGGAAATCGATTCTGAAGTAAGAGAATTCGAATTCAAAGGGTGCGATTGTAGAGGCGGGGTTGCAGACGCAGAAGGAGGAAGGGCAAGTCAGCAGAGTGAGAAGAAGGCAGAAGGAAGACGCAGAGAGAATAACGCTGAGCAACATTATTGGCCCTCCACGCAGAGTGACGCAGTCCAACGCAGTGACTGCGCAGAAGGCCACATAGATTGACATAGAGGGAGGAAGGGTGCCTCCAGGGTGTCATAAATTCTTCCGAAGTGTTCAAAAAAATGATCTCAGGTGTATGCCAGACATCTGGTCATCATATTTTTCTGTAAAAGATTTTGCTACTGCTGAAGAATAATATAAACCCTCGTCTGTTGCACCGGTTTTCCCACATTGGAATTTTCTGGGGACAATTGTCCAAAAATAACTGTGTTCATGTGATTGTTTCTATTGTGTTATATGTGTTCTATTTGTTCTTCTGCTTTTGATTAAGTGAATGTTGCAGTTGTTTTTATTTCAGAATTTACTGAAGCATCTGTAAATAACTTATCATAAATAAGTAGGCGAAATAAATCAATCACTGTAGTAGTATTTCAGATTGAAAATTTCACATGGTATCAGAGCAAAAGGCAAAAGACAGAAGAGGAGGTCCTGCAATGGAACTAAGATCTGACAGTGATGCAGCAACAACTTGCAAGGGTTTGCGCAGTCCTCCATAACACATGGAGAAACAGAGGGATCATGACATCTCAGTTCTGGCATCTAGACTAGAAGAAGATTTCGCTTGTGTGTCAAGCACGCCCTTTCCAGGGAAGAGGAACCCTAATATTTCTGACAGAAGTTGGTAACAAGCTTCGGGCCACCAATGTACTACATGTACTGGGATTGGGGATGAACTTGCTCTCGGTGTGTCAAATTCAGAACAAGGGTTACGATGTATACTTTATTGGAAATAAGGTTTATGTCAAACACCCTAGTTGGAAAATAAAGGCACAAATTGGAGTAAGGAGCCATAAACTGTACAAGTTATAGGTCAAGTCTCCAATGGCACTGATAGGCAGTACGGATGAAAGGGATTTGAATGAGTTATGGCCCAAAAGAATGGGGAATCTACATCATGGAGCCTTGAAGATCCTCAAAAAGACTATCATGGGAGATCCAGAACTGAGCACAAGGAAAGACGGTGTACTAGGGAAGTATGCGAAAGAAGCATTTCCTAGAAGCAGCAACTGGTCCAAAAGTGTGTTGGATTTGATACACTCAGATATCTGCGGACCAATGTCCACGAATGCTCTTAGTGGTGCAAAGCATTTTGTCACCTTTATTGATGACCATTCTCGGAAAACATGGATCTACATTCTCAAGACCAAAGATGAAGTCCTTGAGCGATTCAAAGAATTCAAGGCTTTGGTTGAAAATTTAACCGGAAATCAGATCAAGAAGTTGCGATCAGATAATGGTGGTGAGTATATTACTAAAGACTTCACAAGATTCTACGCAAAGGAAGTCATCAAGAGAGAATGGACAACTCCATACAATCCAGAGCATAATGGAGTTGCAGAAAGAAAGAATAGGACCATTGTGGAAGCTGCGAGGGTGATACTGTATGATCAAGACATGCCCAAATTTCTGTGGGCACAAGCCTGCAATAGAGCAGTGTATGTGCAGAACAAGGTGCCTCATAGAGCATTGGGGAAAGTGAATCCTGAGAGTGTGTTCACTGGCAACAAGCCTGAGCTGAGCCACTTCAAGATATTTGGCAGTATAGCATATTTCCACGTACCCGGTGAGAAGAGGAAGAAATTGGATCAGACTGTGGAGAAGGGTTACCTTGTGGGATACAGTGAAAATGCGAAGGCATATCGCATCTATATTCTGGAAAACAAGAAGATCGTAGTAAGGGAGGACGTGAAATTCATGGAGGAGAGAGCCTTCAGGAGATCCTGGGAAATGGCTACAGATACGCAGTCTGAGGACGATATGTTAGTACAGCCACAATGGCCTACAGAGGATGGCTCAAGCGCCTCTCCGCAGCACAAGGATTCCAAGTAAAGTTCTTTCGAAGAAGAGCAAGTAGGAGAGCAGGTAAATCCACCCACCACTAGTGGAAGAACGAGCAAAGAGCTCCAAAAAATTCTGAAGGATGCAAAGGAATTTATTGGAGCCCCTAGATATGAGAAGAGGGTACGTAGGCCCAGCTGACAGGTACCAGGCACTGGTAGCACAGGTCGGAGAACCCTCTAGTTTTCAGGAGGGGAGGTAGCTCAACATCAGGTGTGGGTAGATGCCATGGTGGAGTACAACTCCATCATGACTAACCTTGTGTGGGAAGTAGTCCCCAGACCTCAAAACAGATCGGTTGTAGGATCAAGGTGGATCTACAAGATCAAGTATGTTGCAGATGGCAACATCTAGAAGTTCAAAGCCAGGTTTGTGGCTAAGGGGTATGCACAGAAGGAAGGGATTGATTATGAAGAAACCTTCGCCCTTGTAGCTCGGTACACTTCAATCAGATCCGACATCTCTCTTGTAGCGCAGATGGGATGGGAGATTCACCAAATGGATGTCAAGACAACGTTCTTGAATGGGGTGATAGAAGAGTAAGTGTACATAGAACAACCAGAGGGCTTTGAGACACATGAGCAGAAGACTCATGTTTGGAAGTAGAAGGGAGAAATATTCCTTGGGCAAGGAAGATATACTACAGAGATCCTGAAGAGGTCTCAGATTAAGGATTGTAGACCCATGGCTACGACATTGATTACAAACTAGAAGAAGATAAACACATCCAAGGATGATGAGGCTGACCCTACCTTGTATAGGCAACTCATAGATCATTGATGTGCCTGGTCAACACTAGACCAGACATTTGTTATGCAGTGAATACCCTCAATTAGTTCATGGTACAACGAAGGAAGGCTCACTGGGCAGCAACCAAACATGTTCTTAAATATTTGAAAGTGACAGTCGAGTATGGGTTGAATTACACCAAAGGCAATGAAATCCAATTGAGTGGGTTCACTGACGCAGATTGGGCTAGAAGCCCAGTGGATCGGAAAAGTAACAGTGGGTATTGTTTCAGTCTCGGATCGGGAATGACTTCCTGGTGCAGTAGGAAACAGAAATCCGTGGCACTGAGCTCAGCCGAGGCTGAATATATGGTGGCAAGCACAACTTCGTGTGAGGCCATATGGCTTCGTAAACTGCTCTTGAACTTGTTCAAGAAGAGGATGGAGCTGACCAGAATTTTGTGTCATAATCAGAGTTGCATCAAGCTCTCTAAGAATCCTGTGTTTCATGATCGGTCGAAGCACATTGACATTAGGTGCCACTTCATGAGAGACTATGTCCAATGAGGAGTTGTACAGTTGAAGTACATTCCTACAGGAGAACAGGTGGCAGATATCCTCACAAAGGCTGTGGGTAAGATTAAGTTTAATTACTTCAGGGAAAATATGGGGATGGTCGAGAACCCTGTCCAATAGAGGAATGGGCGGTCTTCAGATTCAGAGGGAGCTGCAGTGCGGATGAGGCAGTGGCAAAGGTGGTGTCACAGGCAACACTACAGAGGGCAGCAACGCAGAGATGAGGGACAGTAGCCAAGACATTAGCAGCGCAGCGAATGCTTCAGGTCAGAGCAGATACAATCGGTACCTTGCTTGAACACTTTCCTTGCTAAGAGGGAGTGTTGATTTTGTAGCATTGGAAAGTGTTCCAAGTCTCATATTTTGGGAAGAGGCTTGGACATCAATATTCTAGAGAACTCAGAAATCGTTTGTGGAAATTCCACTCGGATCATGCTCTATTAAAATAATTAATTATTTTAAAGTGATCCCTAAGTCTAAACTTAGGGAAATTAAATAATTAAAGGGTATTAATAAAGCAGAGTGTGAATCTTCTAGAAAATGAAGATCAAGTCATATTTTAATCTGAGCCATTGATTAAGGATATAATCTGGGCCGTTGATTCATCAATGAGAAGACTATAACAAAAGGCTTGAGGGTCATTTGGAAAGTAAGCCGGGCACACTCTTAGTACTCAAAGGAAATCGATTATGAAGTAAGAGAATTCGATTTCACAGGGTGAGATTATAGAGGTGGGGTTGCAGACGCAGAAGGAGGAAGGGGAAGTCAGCTGAGTGAGAAGAAGGTAGAAGGAAGACGCAAAGAGAGTAGCGCTGAGCAGCAGTACTGGTCCTCCACGCAGAGTGATGTAGTCCAGCGCAGTGACTGCGCAAAAGGCCACGCAGAGTGATGCAGAGGGAGGAAGGGTGCCTCCAGGGTGTCAGAAATTCTTCTGAAGTGTTTAGAAAAATGATCTCAGGTGTATGCTAGACATATTCTCATCATATTTTTCTGTAAAAGATTTTTCTACTGCTGAAGAATAATATAACCCTCATCTGCTGCACCGGTTTTCTCACATTGGGTTTTTCCGGGGACAATTGTCCAAAAATAAATGTGTTCTTGTGATTGTTTCTATTGTGTTATATGTGTTCTACTTGTTCTTTTGCTTTTGGTTAAGTGAATGCTGCAACGGTGTTTATTTCAGAATTTACTGAAGCATCTGTAAATAACTTATCATAAATAAGTAGGCGAAATAAATCAATCACTGCAGTTGTATTTAAGATTGAAAATTTCACAAGAGCTGGGTGTGAAACTTATAGAAAAAGACGGAGATCGAGTCAGTATGATCTAATCCGTTGATTATGTTTTAATTTGTCATTGGTTATCCAAAGAGAAAATTGTAAGGACTTTGATGGGTAGTTGGAAAACACGTCGAGTGAGTCTAGAGATCGAATTTCGCAAGTGAGCAATGCAAAGCAGCGAGAGGATTTGATCGAGTTGATTCGATTGCAGTGAGGGGCATTGATAGTTCCAGTTGGAAGATATTTTCCTGAGCCGGGAATACTTAGCAGAGAAGGAAGAGAAGAGGACGCAGAAGAGGCAGTGTAGGGGCTATGCTGGGCAGCATAGTTGTAAATTTTTGTAGATGTTCTATGCTGGATGCAACTTTACTTTTTATCCCAATATCAGTCAGTAATCACATAAACAAGAAAGTAAAATGTTGATAGAACATAATAGTAGATTGACAGAAGACAAGCCAAAATATATAAGTGTGTTGGTGTGTTACGGTGGTCAACAGGATGCTTCAACTAGCAAAGTCTCAATACGGTCAACCAACCAGAAGTGTCACACAACCCTCTAAAACAGCCAGATTAGTCAACCCAAAAGTCAACTAAAGTCAACGTTGTCACAGTCAATGGTCAACGCAAACAATAGCAGAAAAGTCAACGCAACCAAGTCAAAGTCAACGTCCAACCTCGATATTTGTGCCAAAAAATGCGGATTGATGAGATTGAAGTTTTGGGAGAGTTTCGGGTCAATTTGACCAAGCGTTGACCAAAGTCAACGCTGGTCAATTTCTGCGCTGGAAACCTTAGACAGTCTGAAACCCTAGCTGCTGCTTTTTCCCACGTGAGTGATGAAAAGACTCCAATAGATGATCGAACCAATCAGATGAGGAGAGAGGATGTGATGTGATGGATGAGTGAAAATGTTCTCCAACGTTGACCAATTTATATCCATCAATGAGGGTGTGTGACACAACTGCTGGGGCTTCAAGCCTACATTTCATTTCAGGCCGTCTTGCACATATTTTGAATAAATTCAAAATAAATTTTCTGCTCATCGGATCAAGATGATCTTTAGATCGATCTTGCACCTCTCCGAAAGAGGAGTCCAATAAAAATATTGGCATCTTCATCTGAGCATCACAACATGGAGTTTGGACCTAGTTGTCCAAAATTAACACTCCCTCTCAACTAGGGAGGATTCCATCCACCTGTGTAATCCAAACATCATGCGTCATCCCACCGTAACTTGTTTTGTTGGCTTCTTTATTTCAGAACAAAAGTGGGTTAGTCACAAAGACATCATTCCCGGCTGATAAATTCAGCCTAGTGGTCTGAAACCTCTATTGGACTCAAGGAGTCTCATACTGACCCGAAGTTGGTTTATCTGACCCGAAGTCAGTAGGAGGTTTGAAACCTCACTAGACTTGATCCCAGATCAAGTGGTTGGACACGTGCCATCCTAGATAGAGAGTATGGCAATCTCTGATGCATCCATTAGTCTTTGCTACTAGTCTCTAGCTTTTCCCACCTCACTGGCCAAATGAGAGGTACTTCCCATGAGCTAGGGACTCAATGGGTAGGATGCATACAGGGTGTTGACCACTGGAGTGGCACCTGATGATAATGAGAAGACTCCATGCCCAAGGATGAACCAAAAGACATTTCTACCTAGGCCTCCATGCCCTACGGGGAATTTTAATAAGTGATGCTAGCAATGATGAGTTTTGACTCTTGAGTCAGTATTGAGTATGTAACAGGCCTAGGTAGCTTGGGACCTTGCCAACAAGTGAGTATTAATCTGTGAGGTTTTTTTTATTTGGTTAATTATCATCTCCCTACCAGGAGTTAATAATTAATTGAGTTTTTTCCTCCAATTTTACCCCAAAGCTGGAGTACGGCTTGATGGTGAGGCCTTGGGTGATTCCTAGTGTCTAGAGTCAATGTATATTACGATACTAGATCACACAAAAAATTTCGTGGAATTTGGTTAAGTCTAGGTAGTGATTTTTTAATTTTTTGGATTTCCCGCAAGTCGAAAATTGCAATAAAAATTGTAATTGAATTGTAATAAGTGTTGTCTAGAGAAGTTGTATCGTGTATGAGTAATCAAAACTACACCTCTCACGCTCAACTTTCTACTATGACACACTTTGAGGGGTTAAAAATATGTTTTGAACCCTCAAAACCCACTTTTCCTAAGTTTAGTGGGAAATTTGGCAATTAATTAAGCCATAAATTAAATAAATGGAGAAAAATAAATATCCACACATGCTAAATGAGGTGGAAATGAGGTGGAAAATTATGGAGGAGTTAAAGTGAAGTCCCAAGGTGATGTGAACTCCTAAAATCAAGGAAAAGACGTGCTCAAATAAAATTGAATTTCCGGCATTAAATGAGAGTTGCTTACTTGGAAATTCGAATTTGCGAAGTTAGTGCATATTTGAGAGGATTTGGGAGAATATTTGGTGGAGATTTTTGTGGGAAATTGTCCCCACAGGGGTTACCAACCATATACACATGTCATTTCATCATAAAATTCAAATTTGGCACATAAGGGAAGAAGAAAATGATGTCCACTTGTCAGAATTCGATTTTTACGCTTGGCATTGGAGCTCCACTTACCAAATTTGAATTTACTTTGTGATCTCCTCCCTCTCACCACTTGGCATGTAATATCTCTTTTCAGGGATATCTCTCAAACACAACAAACTCCAACCAGAGATGGACTGGGAGGGTGTTTACCAGGTATGTCACCTCTGAAAAGAGGGTGAGATCTGGAGGCTACCTGGCCCTTTCCAGACTCTGTCTAAGAGTATGGGGTAAACACACCAAGTGGTATACTAACAGTAATGCTCAGATAGATAAGAATAACAGTAGTGCAAGGATATAATAGCAATGTAGACATAAACAAATACTCAAGAAATATAGATAGAATGCCAAGCCATTTTATTATACTGAGAATAGAAATGAGTACAATAGGTGATCAGAGTGATGGCACCTAGACTTGCACCAGGCAAGTGAAGAAAATCTCTCTGAATGATAGAGAAATGGCTGCAAACTGATCTGCATCCAAACTACCGAAGAACTGTTGTGCTGCTGCTACTGCTGGAATCACATGAAGATTTGGGGCTGCTCCCCACCTCAGAAAATGCTGAAACTCTAGAATCAGCCTCTACTCATCAAACCCAGAAAAGCCCAGAAAGATTTTCGCAAATAGCCGACCCCCGAAAAACACCTCCTTGGGGATCTACGCTATCCCTCAAGGCTCTGCGCTGCCCCTGAAGAGAACACTCCAAGATACAGCCTCAAACTCCACCAAAAATCTCCAATGGGCAAGGGCTGGCCCCTTGCTCAATCTCAGAGCCTAAATCCTCCGTACAAGATCAAACCAAACTCCCCACCAAGTGAACTGCGTCCTCCCTCTCAGGACTACGCAGTCTCTAGAAGAGAAGCTCATCCACAACCAAAAACTCAATCCTCCCACCAAAATACTGAAGAGAAAACCTCACCTGAGCAGGCACTCGAAGTCCCTCGGGGCTGAGGGTGAGATCTTCGAATGGAGACACACGTTGCACTAAACAGTGCTGCAGACAGGCTAAACAGCCAGCGTGCTCAAGAAGTCGAATGACCAGCTCAATATCACAACATCGAATGCTCCAAATGAGGAGGCTCTCCTCCTTATATAACGTTGGCCTCTCTCTCTCAAACCCTAGGCCTCTCATCCAACGTAGCCTCCTTGTCCCCCACGCTGCCAACTCAACCTGCGCTGTCTCTCCATGTGTTCACGTGGGCCCCTTGCCGACATGGTCCTTTTGCCCCCCTTGGTTCACTTAAGTTACAACATTGTGCTACTAGGGAGTGAACTTTTATTTCTAAAGTGAGTTATGTCCCCTCTACTCACCTTTTTATTTATAAATAAACTATAGAAGGCAAAATTGAGCAAAATCGAATATTAGCCATTGCTAATTAGGAATATTACAGTCTCCCCCGACAAAATGTTGCTTGTCCTCAAGCAACTGAAGTGATGGATGCTGCAAAAATTTCTCACTCTCCCAAGTGGCATCCTCATCCGGCAAATTCTTCCACCTCACCAAGAATTCCCGGACCGTCCTGTTCTGTAGCTGCCTCTCCCTGGTATCAATAATGGCCTCTGGCTGCAACACCAAATGCCCCTCATCATCCGTGGGTGGTAGCTCATCTGTCACTATCATTTGTTGCCCCAATGCCTTCTTCAGGCATGATACATGGAAAATGTTATGAATCTTGCTGCCTTGGGGTAGCTCCAACTCATATGCAACCTGTCCAACCCTGCGTATCACCCTGTATGGCCCATAAAAGCGGGGCTTGAGCTTCTCAGCTCCCTTCTGCTTCAGTGACGACTGTCGGTATGGCTGTAATCGTAGGTAGACCAAGTCCCCTACCTCAAACTGTCTCTCCATCCAACCCAGGTCAGCATACAGCTTTTGCTGGTTCTGCGCTGTAGCCATATTATCCTTGAGAGCTCGGAGAATATCCTGACTCTCTTGGATCCAAATCTTGGCTCATGGAGCCTTGCTAGCACCAAACATCACATCAGCAAAAGACAAAGAATGATAACCATGTAAAGCGTAGAATGGAGACATACCAATGGACATGTGATGTGTAGTGTTGTAGCAATACTCCCCTAGATGCAACCACTTTAGCCATGCTCGCTGCTGCCCACTAACATAGTTACGCAAGTAGCCCTCCAGCCACTTGTTAACTATCTCCGTTGGCCCGTTTGTCTGTGGGTGATAACTGGTACTCGGTGTCAACTCCGTACCCACCAACCGGAAAAGCTCCTGCCAAAATCCGCCCATGAAGCGGCTGTCCCTGTCATTGATGATGGTCTTAGGAAGACCATGTAGCCTGAAGACCTCTTTGAAGAACAGCTCGGCCACCTGCGCTGTTGTGTAGTGTGCGGATATGGCAAAAAAATGTGCGTACTTTGTCAGTTGATCAACGACGACAAAGATACAATCCTTGCCCTGCACCATGGGCAACTCTGTGATGAAGTCCATCGAAATACTCTCCCATTTCCCCTCCGGAATGGGAAGAGGCTGCAATAATCCTACAGGATGGCTCATCTCCCCCTTGTTCCTCTGGCAAACATCGCACTCCCTGATGTGCTGGAGTACGTCTACGAACCTCGGATTGACAAATTAAATAGTTGGGCAAGTACTACAACAGAATTAAACGATAATATTTTCACCCAACAAAAATATTGTAAATGCTTTCAACATAAATAGATTTATGAATCAAAGCATGAAAAACTATTTTGCTCAAAAGGAAACAATTAGTGTTCTACTCTGGAGAATGTAAATGAGATGATAGAAAAACTCAAATGTTAGACCAAGATAACAACATGCAATTAAATTTGCAACACCAAATAAGGGTATTTGCCAATGAAACAAGATATATCAATCATCCATAAGCATAATGACCATTAAAATGAAACAATGCAACAAAGTTGCAAAAGTAAGCAAATTTCCAAGTACCATAGAATTAAAGTTGTTACAAAATTTAAGGAATTAAAATGCTTGCATCCAAAGTGCTTCTTGAGATAATATTTACATGTGAAACTTTAAACCATCAAGATAGCAAAAAATTTGAGAAATTTGCAAGTAAATGTAATGAGATAGTGCTCTTGTTTTATTTTATTAATTAATTTTAAAGCAAAGTTACAAGTGAACTTTAATCCTCAGACCTCACCCTTGCTCAAATATTTGGATCTCACAGTAAGGAGTCCATAGAGGTAGAGGGTCTCTAAAATGTCTATTCAACCAATTTAAGTTGGAGGAAAATTTTAGTGATGCTTGGGGCATGTAAGATTTAAAAGTAAATTAACATGAAAATGAAAATTCAACTTCAACTTGAAATATATTTGTTTGTTATAAAATAAAATGTAGTTTTACTTGATGCATCAAACTTAAGATTGTAGAGTGTGCTCAATGGTGAAGCATAAGAAAATTTGAAGTATGATTTCAAGCTAAATAAGTTCAAGTAAAGATGCTTGCATATTAAAAAAGAATATGAATTTGCTATGAAAGTAAATGCTCTTAAAATTTGTAGCAAATCAAAGTGAATATCTAGTGAAATGAATGAAATGCATGGTTTTGTTAATTGACCAATTAAATGATATGCATTCAATTTAAAGAGATCAAGAAATCACGCCACAAGTCCTCTCCAAAAATGGAGAGATTGGGATGCCAATGGGTAAAACCCACACTCCCAAAATCAGAAATTTTATTGGTTGTTAGAGGTAAGAGACTATGAAGCCTCCTACAAGCTCAAGGAAAACCTTTACAAATGAAACTTGAGGTCTTAGACTTATCCTTGATGAGAAATTTCTGCAATATAAAGACTTAATAGAAATTAGATTTTTACAAGTGAAGAAGAGAGGCTAAGCCTCCTAAATGCTCACGGCCAAGAGAGAGAAAAGAAGCCACAAAAGGAACTCGGCCTTCCTCAAGGAAGCTCCTTAACTGCCCACGACCTAAAGAAAAAGAGAGTTGTCTGTCTCATTTGAAATTCAGAGCCAAAAGGTCTTGCAACAACTTGTTAGTATTTTTTTGTAGTTGTCCACTCAAGTTGTCACAAGAAAAAGTTCGGAAAGAGGGCTACAAAACCAATCAAATATTAGACAGATAAAATTACAAAATATTGCAGAACAATTTACAAAGGGCTAAGCCAAAGAGTTCGAGTCAACTCTCCTCTTTGCTTATTCATCGTCAAACTCTTAGATAACAAATGAAAGCAATGAAGTATAATATTTTAAAATATTCAATTTTAGAAGTATTCGGTTTGTATACAAGCTATGTCCCAAAACCCCTACAAAACCACTTTGTAAGATAAGACTATGAAGGCTCAAAGAACAAATAAGAGCTCCTTTAAGAATGTATCAAGAGTGGGTTGGTCTCTCCAAAGACTTCCCCCAACACTTAATTCTTTGATCCCAACAAGATGTTATCTCTACAAAACTTCAATCAAGAATTAGTTCCATATAGATCTAACAATAAACAATGATAAAAAACTCTAGAGATTTATTTGAAACCAATTAGAGCATTCTATATCTAGAACATAATCATAAATCAAATGTCAATGTAATATAGCTATACATTAACAAATCTATAAGAGCATATGGAAATAAATTAGATCAAAGCATGAGTAAAAGGAATTATACCAATGATCAACAATTCATCACACTCCAAAAGGAGAAACATCTCATGATTGAAACCCCAAAGTTTTTATTGATATTTCTGAAAGTGTACAAGGCAACAACATTTCCATAAGCACAATAGCTAGTCACAAGATACAATATGAGAGCCCATGGCTCCATTATATAGAAAGTTGGGAGCAAATCCCATTGAAGAACCATATGACAAGTGGTGACAAGGAGATCACAAGGAATAATTTGAATTTGGTAAGTGAAGCTCCAATGCCAAGTGTAAAAATCGAATTCTAGCAAGTAGACATCATTTTTTTCTTCTCTTATGTGTCAAATTCGAATTTTATGATGGAATGACATGTGTATATAGTTGGTAACCCATGTGGGGATAATTTCCCACAAAAATCTCCACCAAATATTCTTCCAAATCCTCTCAAATATGCATTAACTTCACGAATTCGAATTTCCAAGTAAGCAGCTCTCATTTAATGCCGAAAATTCAATTTTATTTGAGCACATGTCTTTTCCTTGATTTTAGGAGTTCACATCAACTTGGGACTTCACTTTAACTCCTCCATAATTTTCCACCTCATTTAGCATGTGTGGATATTTATTTTTCTCCATTTATTTAATTTCTGGCTTAATTAATTGCCAGATTTCCCACTAAACTTAGGAAAAGTGGGTTTTGAGAGTTCAAATCACATTTTTAACTTCTCAAAGTGTGTCATAGTAGAAATTTGAGCATGAGAGGTCTAATTTTGATTACTCATGCCCTATACAAATTCTCTAGACAACACTTGTTACAATTCAACTACAATTTTCGACTTACGAGAAATTTAAAAAATTAAAAAATCACTACCTAGACCTAACCAAATTCCATTAAATTTTTTGTGTGATCTAGTATGGTAATGTACATTGACTCTGGACACTAGGACTGACCCAAGGCCTCACCATCAATTCGTACTCCGGCTTTGGGTAAAATTGGAGGAAAAAACTCAATTAATTATTAAGTCCTAGTAGGGAGATGATAATTAACCAAGTAAAAAACCCTCCCAGAGTAATACTCACTTGTTGGCAAGGTTCCAGGCTACTTAGGCCTGTTACAGACTCAATGCTAACTCAAAACACATCATATCTAGCATCACTTATTACAATTCCCCATAGGGCGTGTAATCTGGGTACAAGAGAAAATGATAAGAAGTAGAAGTAGAGTTTAAAAACTATGTTGAACTAATGATATCTGATGATATCTGATGCTACAAATGTCTTCTGGTTCATCCTTGGGCATGGAGTCTTATCATTATCATCAGGTGTCACTCTAGTGGTCAACATTTGGCTCCATATGGAAATGCATGTTAGATATGAAGTGATAGTGTGCAAGAACCTAGAATTTGCATCTAGCAACCAAAGATATATATTAGCAGTATTAATTCAAAATATCATCAAATAAAATCAAGTACAGAAATGGAAATTTATTGTAAGAGCATAAATAACAATTTATTCATGAAAGAAATCTACTTAAACAAAATTGATAAGGGATAAGGTTAGTATATGATACAAAAAGATGCCCCTATGGCATCAGATGTCCTGACTGAAGTTCATGTTGAGAACTTGCCTACTTTTTGGCAGATCCATGGGCTGCTTTTCTGATGTGCTTTGTCCAATTCTGAATATTTTAGGACTTTGATCCATCCCAATACTGTGTTGTACCTGGACATCAGATTTACCAAATCCTTTTCGTTTTTTTCTTTTCTTCTTAATAGATTGTGATGTTGATGCAATCAAAGAAGACCTTTCTGCCCGATCTTGAAGATGCTCAGATGGAAAATTCAAAGTATCCAAGACTTCTTTGACCTGCCTTTCTCCATTTTGCATCTGCTCTAACATTGGTGATGGATCAATCTCATAAGTATAAATTTGATTACCCTTAGTTTCATTTCTATCCAGGTCACCTTCAATTAGCCATTTTTCAATGGAATAAATGCCTTCCTCATAATGAGATGAAGCTTGCTTTAGAGGATGGGGAGGCTTATGATCTGTTTCTTTGTTCTTTTCCCATTCTTCATATGACTGAAACTGGAATTTTTGTACTTGTAATCTTTCCATTTCCTCCAATCTATTCCGAAAAGTGATTTGATTAGCCTTCATAACATTTATTTCCTTAACATGATTTGTTTCCATGGTGTTGATTAATTGCACTTGTTTTTCTTCCATGGCGAGCAATTTGTTTTGAAGAGCAACCATTTGACTAGAATGATTAACCTCCATGGTACTCATTTCCTTCTCATGATCTGTTAGTAATCTTGTTTGATTGAGTTCCATGTTTTTAATGAGTTGAACTTGGTTGAGTTACATATCCTTAATCATTCGAGTCAACTATTTGATGAGATGTAATATTCCCAATTAGCCTTGCTAATTGGAATATTTCATTTTTGCTTTATTTTGCCGCTTTAGCTAGACATAATAAATAAAGTGAGAAATAAGAGGGGTCACCTCACTTTAGTCACCTCACTTTATAATAAAGTGTTCCTTTTCCTAGTAGATTGACGTTGTAACTTAGAGAGGGGGCCTTGGGGGTCCACGTGGATGTGATGGGGGAGGCATCAGGCTAACCCAAGGGAAACTGCGCAGATCCAGGGAGAGTTAAGTTTTGGAGGGAGTTTGATGTTATAAAAGGAGAGGCTCTCACTTCATTTGATCATTCATGATTTGATATTCTTATTGATAGCTAGACTTTGTCTGCTTCAGCACGCCGGTTGTTTAGTCGGTCTGCAGCACTGTTTAGTGCACGAGTGTCTCCGGTCGGAGATCTCACCCTTAGCCTCGGGCGACTTCGAGTGCCTGCCCTGGTAAGGTTTTTCTGGTTTCACCCTTAGCTTCGGGGGACTTCGAGTGCCCGCCCTAGTAAGGTTTTTCAGTAGCAAAGCAGCAGCATTTCTGAAGCACATCTGAGGAGGAGGAAAGCCCTCTTGTGGCTGCGCAGAGCAAGAGAAGGGAGGACGCCGAATCTTTGAAGAGAAGGACGCTGTTTTATCTGAAGAGAGGACGCTGTCCCTTGCAGGAGAGGTAGGACGCTGTCCAAGAGGACGCAGTTCCAGGCTGGCAGAGAAAACGCGGTTTGAGGGGCAGAAGGACGCTGATCAAGCCCAGAGTGAGGACGCTGTCCATTCTTGGAGGTGAGGGTTGCAGATCTGAAGGTTTCTTGTCAGATCTAGCTTGGTGAAGGATAGATCTTACAGATCTAGTCCTGTATGTTGCAGATCTAGCCTTGGATATTGCAGATCTGAAGGTTTCTTGTCAGATCTAGCTTGGTGAAGGATAGATCTTACAGATCTAGTCCTGTATGTTGCAGATCTAGCCTTGTATATTGCAGATCTGAGGGTTTTGCAGTAGATCCAGCTTGAGGAGTGACAGATCTGAGGAGTTATTGACAGATCTAGTCCAGATCTGAAGGGGGAAACACCAGATCTAGCCCTAGAGGCTATAGATCTGAGGAGATAGTTCCAGATCTAGCATAGATCTGAGGGTTTGGCAGCAGATTGGGTTTTGGAGGACGCAGATCAGGAAAGGGAGGACGCAGTTGTGATAGGAGGTTTTGCATCCATCGTGGGGACGCGCATCTCAGGAGCAAGATCATTGTGGGGAGTGCTTAATGTCAGGATCCGGGAGTGTTCTTCATCCGTCTCGAGAGTTGAGGGCTTCGTGCTTTATCTGCTTCTACACACACGGCAGACAAATAAGTTTAATGGAGAGGGCTGGCAGACTTCCACCGGGGTCACAGTCATCTTCGCCTCATAGAGTAGCTGTGACGCCTGCCCCGTTGTGCCCACTTTTCTGTTGAGAGGGTCTCCACCTGCCTAGGGCAGGGATAGGTGCACTTACTCTGATTTATTGTACTCCTCTCTATGTACTTCCTGATTAATAAAATGGCTCAGATTTTGGTGTTACATGTGTCATGATTCAGTGATCTGGTTCAGTTTATATCTGTATTAGTGCATTTCTGTTTATTACTGGTTATTTCCCTTTGGGGATATTACAGTGGCATCAGAGCTTAATTCTGGCTCAGCCTGTGGTCTATAACATCAGGAAAGAGATAATACAAAGCAATAGCAGTTGCAATTCCAGAAACGCAGTTGGAAAAAGGGCTAAAATAAAAAAGGTCAAATTTTGGAATTTGGAATTAAGAAAAACGTTTTCTGGGTTTTTCTGGGTTTTTGGTGAGGATCACTTTCCCAAATTCCTAGAATTTTCCGAGTAGTTTTCAGTGGGTAAATCGGAGGTCGAAGTTAAGCAACAGTATGGTTTTGCAGCAACCGTGCAGTTTCTGAGGAGCCTGTAGACACATAGCAGAAAGAGCTGATGGCAGGGGATGTGGGTAAGAGGAGATTTAGGGAGACAGATCAGCGGAATCCAATGGAGGCCATGCTCGCAAAGTTGACTGAGAAGTTGACTGCGAAGATGGATACATTCATGCAGGATGTAACCAAGAGATTTGCAGCCGTAGAGGTCAGTCGGAGAGAACTCCCTAGGGGTTTTGAGATCGTTCAGTATAATGCCACTCGGCATATGGATTCATGTACACCCACACGTCCCACTATGCCCACATTCTTGCCAGAGGACACAGGAATAACAGTACAGCGAGAGGTAGATCCGGCTCGGATGGCTAACATTCTTGCAAACTATCATGCTCTCGGACAGGCATTCATGGATGCTCTCCCCTTCGAGGAATATACCCAGATCTGTTATGGCATTAGACTCCATGATCAACACAAGGGACACCGGCATCATCATGGTGGAGACCACCACCGCACAGCTAGCAGAGATTATGATCGGCTCCAGCGTGATAGTAGACCTCACAACTTTCAGAGAGGGAACAAGCACTCACGTGATAGGGACCTACAGCGCACAGTGGACAAGTTGGACACCTCTTTCCAGCTTGACCGAGTATCGGAGAGGGAAACCATTAAAATGGTTACCTCACACTTGGAGGAAGAGGACACACAGGATTGCAGGGAGCCCGAGGTTACACCTAGTGTGACACAGGACTCACCATCATTGGAGACCTCCTTGACCGTGCCGGTTGATATCGTAGTGGAGGAGGTAGAGCCTACCCCGGTAGAGCCATCCACTGAGGAGAGGACTAGAGCCATGCCCGAGTCTTCGGGTGGTAGCAGCACACGACAGATGGGTGAGGTATCAGGAGATATATCCACTATCGATGAGGCACTAGGAGATACAGAGATATTGGATGATGGTCGCAGACAGCGATATCATCGGCTTCGGACGGACCTTCGAGCTTTGAGGGAGAAGACCGCGTCAGTACGGGAGACCCTTTTGTTGCAGGACCAGGAGCTGGAGGGTATGAGAGCGACTTGTGCCAAGTCGGCGGCCAAGTTGGTCCACATTGGGGAGCAGCTGGATTCCCTAATGGTACAACCCGAGAGCACATTGCAGCATCAGATCATTCCCCTTCAGGTATGCATGGATGGGACTAGCAGAGTTGTTGGGTCATCTCTTCCCATTGGAGAGAGAGAGGCAGAGCCATCTAGTCAGGTCTCAGATGTTGACTTGGATAGTGGTATGAGACGATCAGAGTTGCACAGGGTACAACAGCCACGTATTGAGGTTGGATGGCGAGAGGTTTTGAGTTGGTGCTCGGTGGAGCGGGCTATGGATGAAGGGGAGGTCTCAAGGAGAGATCTCGCTAGAGATGCACTTCGACACACCATGGGGTGCAATGACTTTCTTCCTTTCTCACAAGAGCAGATAGAAGATGGGGGACATCTTCGGATGGATAACGTCTCTCATGCTTGTGTTGGACATCCCTTGAGCCATACACACCATGATGAGAGGTTTTTGCCTACCACCTATTTGAGTCTTGATAGGGTCTCATTGATCCTTGAGAAGTTTATATCCCAAAATTCCATGAAGTGCAAAATCAGAAATTTGATTTGGGAGGATGGTAGTACCGGGATGAGGAAAAGGAGGCATCCACAAGTGATTGAGTGGATGGGGATGATGAGCAAGGAGCTAGGAGGCTACTTGCAGATCTATGACACCAGGCAGCAGGAGGCTTGGCTGCGCTGGTTACTCTTGAAAGAGTTTGGCCATCACTTGGCAAACACTCTTCCTAAGAGTAGAAGGATGGGGAGAAGATGGATGGATACTTGCATCATTGAGCAGCATAGAGTATGGATGCACGGTGTTGATGTGTTACTCATATCATTCATTGTGTCGTCATCACATGAGTTGCATGATGGAGGTATGGGGAGGCAACACAATTTCTTGTTGCTTTGCTTGGGAGAGCAAGGGCAGAATTGCTCCCACACTTTGCATGATGTTGCAGGAGGAGGAGATGGCACTATCTCCATGGTCTTTGATTGGGAAGCACTTCCATCTTGGGAAGTATTCCATATTTGTTGCAGCATCATTAGAGGAGTCTTTGACAAGGAGCATGTCAAGGAACAGAGTCTTGTATTAACGAGAGTTTACTTACATGAGCTCACAGCGTTGTCACCTTGGAGCAGAACATTATGGATGGAGTGTGCGCAGCAGGGATATGGTGGATCGATAACCCATAGGTCCCAGGATCACTACATATTTGTTGCACAAAGAGGAGGTAATGATGATAGAGACATCTACGGCATATTCTTCTTGACTTGGGTTTCCAAGCATGAGGAGGATTATCTTCTTGCAGCACATGGTTCATTCTTCTTCATAACATGCCAAAACACTATGGAGGACTCATGTATGGATCCATGTGCCATCTTACTTCCAACATATGGTCAGATTTGTATGGGAGGCTTGATTATGAGAGAGACACATGAGCTGAATGTGCCTTTGAGTATTTTCTGCACTACATGTTCTAACGGGAGCATGGGAGGAGGCATGGCCACCACTACTATGTATGCGTTCTCTTTTGATATGGGCCATGAGATAGATGTTCATCCATTGTACAACCATGGGCAAGTGTTTGGACCTATGTTGCTATCATATTCAGCCATTTACTATCCATTAGTAGATGTGATGGATCTTGTACGTTGCTTGCCATGTGATTTTCTGAGGTTGCAGTGGATGAGACTGCGTTGTATCCTTGTGAGAGATTGTTTGCACTATGTATCCTCATGTAGAACCTTCAGCAAACATCTCATTAGGGTGATCCATGATGACCATGTCATATTCTTCATGGATGGTTTGTGTTGGGCCAGCTTGTTCTTCATTGATGGAGGAACCTTCTATGGTGGATTGCTTTTCACTTTGCCATTGGAGGGCAATGATTTTGCAGCCCAGGATCAGCATAGACTCTACACTTGTCATGAGTGGAGAGAAGGACAGCATGAGGTAAGCTATGGTGCTTGCCAAGTTCATATTTTCAGCCCACCTTCATTACCAGAGCTTGAGGTGGAAGGAGATTTTTGGGAGTTGCCTTGTTGGGAGGTGGCTCATTTGGTCTGGATGATTGCTTGGAGATGGAGGATCCACGGGAGGGAGATATTCCTCATTATATTTTCGACTCCATGCCTTGATGGGAGAGAGATGATGAGCTGGTGCACAGTCGATGGGACAACTTACACAGCCATAGATGCAGAGCAGCGGCGGTCATGGTCTCCAGTCATAGCTAGAGGCAGTGAGCAGTCCGAGCCATGGGGCTTGTACGATTATTGGCCACAGTGGCGATGGGATCCGGGAGGACTATTGATTGGCTGGTACCATGAGAGGCCAGTTTGGGATCCTGGCATTGAGATATCCCTTCATGTCGAGGTGATGCAGGAGACAGAGAGGTTTCAGTGGGACCCAGGCACATTTTGCAGTATCGGCAGGGAGCATCAGCTAGAGAGTAGGCTTGTTCAAGCATTGCTTGAGAACAAGCGATTTTTGCCGGATGAGGATGCCACTTGGGAGAGCAAGCGGACTTTACAGCATCCATCACTTCAGTTGCTTGAGGACAAGCAACGTTTTGCCGGGGGAGACTGTAATATTCCCAATTAGCCTTGCTAATTGGAATATTTCACTTTTGCTTTATTTTGCCGCTTTAGCTAGACATAATAAATAAAGTGAGAAATAAGAGGGGTCACCTCACTTTAGTCACCTCACTTTATAATAAAGTGTTCCTTTTCCTAGTAGATTGACGTTGTAACTTAGAGAGGGGGCCTTGGGGGTCCACGTGGATATGATGGGGAAGGCACCAGGCTAACCCAAGGTAAACTGCGCAGATCCAGGGAGAGTTAAGTTTTGGAGGGAGTTTGATGTTATAAAAGGAGAGGCTCTCACCTCATTTGATCATCCATGATTTTGATATTCTTATTGATAGCTAGACTTTGTCTGCTTCAGCACGCCGGTTGTTTAGTCGGTCTGCAGCATTGCTTAGTGCACGAGTGTCTCCGGTCGGAGATCTCACCCTTAGCCTCGGGGGACTTCGAGTGCCTGCCCTGGTAAGGTTTTTCTGGTTTCACCCTTAGCTTCGGGGGACTTCGAGTGCCCGCCCTAGTAAGGATTTTCAGTAGCAAAGCAGCAGCATTTCTGAAGCACATCTGAGGAGGAGGAAAGCCCTCTTGTGGCTGCGCAGAGCAAGAGAAGGGAGGACGCTGAATCTTTGAAGAGAAGGACGCTGTTTTATCTGAAGAGAGGACGATGTCCCTTGCAGGAGAGGTAGGACGCTATCCAAGAGGACGCAATTCCAGACGGGCAGAGAAAACGCTGTTTGAGGGGCAGAAGGACGCTGATCAAGCCCAGAGTGAGGACGCTGTCCATTCTTGGAGGTGAGGGTTGCAGATCTGAAGGTTTCTTGTCAGATCTAGCTTTGTGAAGGATAGATCTTGCAGATCTAGTCCTGTATGTTGCAGATCTAGCCTTGTATATTGCAGATCTGAAGGTTTCTTGTCAGATCTAGCTTTGTGAAGGATAGATCTTGCAGATCTAGTCCTGTATGTTGCAGATCTAGCCTTGTATATTGCAGATCTGAGGGTTTTGCAGTAGATCCAGCTTGAGGAGTGACAGGTCTGAGGAGATATTGACAGATCTAGTCCAGATCTGAAAGGGAAACACCAGATCTAGCCCTAGAGGCTGTAGATCTGAGGAGATAGTTCCAGATCTAGCATAGATCTGAGGGATTGGCAGCAGATTGGGTTTTGGAGGACGCAGATCAGGAAAGGGAGGACGCAGTTGAGATAGGAGGCTTCAGATCCATCAGGTGGGACGCAGATCTGAGGAGCAGATCATTGTGAGGAGTGCTTAACAGCGTTTTCCAGGATCCTGTAGCAGCTTCATCTGTCTGGAGAGTTGAGGGCTTGGTGCTTTATCTATTTCTGCGCTATCACTGACAGAGACAGCGTTTTCCATTTGAGAGGGTTTGCAGACTTCAGCCCCAGCGCAGTTCATCTTCAGCTTGCAGAGCAGCCAGGACGCTGTCCTTGTTGCAGCCACTTGTCTGTTGAGAGGGTCTCCACCTGCCTAGGGCAGGGATAGGTGCACTTACTCTGATTTATTGTACTCCTCTCTATGTACTTTCTGATTAATAAAATGGCTCAGATTTTGGTGTTACATGTGTCATGATTCAGTGATCTGGTTCAGCTTATATCTGTATTAAGTGCATTTCTGTTTATTACTGGTTATTTCCCTTTGGGGATATTACATGAGATCCTTATCATTCTCATTTTCTTTCGCTTTAACTTTGATATTTCTTTCATCTCCATATTTTTCTTCAAAGGCATCAATGATCGATTCTAGAGAATCAAAACTGTTAGCAGGTAAGTCTACGAGCCAATCCATAGCATCACCATCTAATCAAAAGATGAAAAGTTTAATTTTAACATCCTCATGGTTAATATCATGGCACCATTTGCTCACACAAAGGTCGAAATTCCTAAGGTGAGTTTCAGTGGTAATGACATTGTCACCTAGAAAACTAGGCAACTCATCAACAACCTCAATGGCTTCATCCGGAATAAAATTCGGACAGCCTGGAATGTTAGTAAAATCACAAGGGGCGAACAAATCATTCATGATGTCATGTTCACTTAACCCTGAAAGAGAAAAGGATATCAGAGGGAGGCTCATGTCCAAGATTAGCAAGAATTCAACAAGAAGAAGGCTTCAAGCAAAAATCCTTGTAGAAAATGAAATAAGTGGAGCTGCCACTTGAACAAGAATCTAACCCTAAAATCCAACATGCAAAAACCAAAAGTTAGTCGACTTCCCAAGTACAAGAAAGCTTGTCCCTGACAATGACGCCAAAACTGTTATCATCGGCTGCCTACACCTACCTATAGTTAGTGGGAAAAACCTTTAACCCCACAAGGTGTGGTTGGTGGCAAGGAACTCAGAGAAGGGGTTGTCACACTAATCCCGACTCTCTCCATTTAAGCTATCTCCTAGGTTAGCTATGGGGGGTGGTCCCTAAATGGAAAACTAAGTTAAAAGATGTGAGTTTCTAGGAGAGTTGTTAGAGTTAAATAGATTACTTCTTAAGATTTATAAGAAAAAAGTGATATGAGCAATAACCATCAATACATAATTTAAATAAGCATAAAGCATATGAAAATCAGTGCCTTCAAAGTATTTCTTTTTGAAATGAAAATGTATTTGCTTAAATGAAGTAAAATGCTTTCAAATGGAAAACAAAAATAATCTTAAAAAGTGAAACAAGAAAATGTTAGCACAAGATATTGTAAATGCTTTCAACATAAATAGATTTATGAATCAAAGCATGAGAAACTATCTTGCTCAAAAGGAAACAATTAGTGTTCTACTTTGGAGAATGTAAATGAGATGATAGAAAAACTCAGATGTTAGACCAAGATAACAACATGCAATTAAATTTGCAACACCAAATAAGGGTATTTGCCAATGGAACAAGATATATCAATCATCCATAAGCATAATGACCATTAAAATGATATGTAATGAAGTTGAAAAAGTAAACAAATTTCCAAGTACCATAGAATTAAACTTGTTGCAAAATTTAAGGAATTAAAATGCTTGCATCAAAAGTGCTTCTTGAGATAATATTTGCATGTGAAATTTTAAACCATCAAGATAGCAAAAAATTTGAGAAATTTGCAAGTAAATGTGATGAGATAGTGCTCTTGGTTTATTTTATTAATCAATTTTAAAGCAAAGTTACAATTGAACTCTAATCCTCAGACCTCACCCTCTCCCAAATATTTGGATCTCACAGTGAAGAGTCCATAGAGGTAGAGGGTCCCTAAAATGTCTATCCAACCAACTTAAGTTGGAGGTCAATTTTAGTGATGCTTAGGGCATGTAAAATCTAAAAGTAAATTAACATAAAAATTAAAATTCAACTTCAACTTGAAATATATTTGTTTGTCATGAAATAAAATGTAGTTTTACTTGATGCATCAAACTTAAGATTGTAGAGTGCGCTCAATGGTGAAGCATAAGAAAATTTGAAGTATGATTCCAAGCTAAATAAGTTCAAGTAAAGATGTTTGCATATTAAAAAAAAAATTTGAATTTGCTATGAAAGTAAATGCTCTTAAAACTTGTAGCAAATCAAAGTGAATAGCTAGTGAAATGAATGAAATGCATGGTTGTGTTAATTGACCAATTAAATGATATGCATACAATTTAAAGAGATCAACAAATCATGCCACAAGTCCTCTAAAAAAATGGAGAGATTGGGATGCCAATGGGTAAAACCCACACTCCCAAAATCAGAAATTTGATTGGTTGTTAGAGGTAAGAGACTATGAAGCCTCCTACAAGCTCAAGAAAAACCTTTACAAATGAAACTTGAGGTCTTAGACTTATCCTTGATGAGAAATTTTTGCAATATAAAGACTCAATGGAAATCATATTTTTACAAGTGAAAAAGAGAGTTATCTTCCTCATTTGAAATTCAGCGCCCAAAGGTCTTGCAACAACTTGTTAGTAATTTCTTGTAGTTGTCCACTCAACTTGTCACAATAAAAAGTTTGAAAAGAGGGCTACAAAACCAATCAAATATTAGACATATAAAGTTACAAAATATTGCACAACAATTTACAAAGGGCTAAGCCAAAGAGTTCGAGTCAACTCTCCTCTTTGCTTAGTTATCGTCAAACTCTTAGATAGCAAATGAAAGCAATGAAGTATAATGTTTTAAAAGATATTCAAATTTAGAAGTATTCGGCTTGTATACAAGGCTCAAGCTATGTTCCAAAACCCCTGCAAAACCACTTTGTAAGATAAGACTGTGAAGACTCGAAAAACAAATAAGAGCTCTTTTGAGAATGTATCAAGAGTGGGTTGGTTTCTCCAAAGACTTCCCCCAACACTTGATTCTTTGATCCCAACAAGATGTTCTCTCTACAAAACTTCAATCAAGAGTTAGTTCCAGATAGATTTAACAATAAACAATGATAAGAAGCTCTAGAGATTTATTTGAAACCAACTAGAGCATTCTATATCTAGAGCATCCTCCTAAATCAAATGTCAATGTAAGATAGCTTTACATTAACAAATCTACAAAAGCATGTGGAAATAAATTAGATCAAAGCATGAGTAAAAGGAATTATACCGATGATCAAGAATTCATCACATTTCAAAAAGAGATACATCTCATGAATGAAATCCCAAAGCCTTTATTGATATTTTTGAAAGTGTACAAGGCAGCAGCGTTTTTGCAAGCCCAATAGCTAGTCACAAGATACAATATGAAATCCCATGGCTCCATTATATAGAAAGTTGGGAGAAAATTCCAATGAAGAACCATATGCCAAGTGGTGAGAGATAGGAGATCACAAGGCAAATTCGAATTTGGTAAGTGGAGCTCCAATGCCAAGTGTAAAAATCGAATTCTGGCAAGTGGACATCATTTTCTTCTTCCCTTATGTGCCAAATTCGAATTTTATGATGGAATAACATTTGTATATAGTTGGTAACTCATGTGGGGACAATTTTCCACAAAAATCTCCACCAAATATTCTCCCAAATCCTCCCAAATATGCACTAACTTCACAAATTCGAATTTCCAAGTAAGCAGCTCTCATTTAATGTTGGAAATTCAATTTTATTTGAGCACATGTCTTTTTCTTGATTTTAAGAGTCCACATCAACTTGGGACTTCACTTTAACTCCTCAATAATTTTCCATTTCATTTCCACTTCATTTAGCATGTGTGGATATTTATTTTTCTCCATTTATTTAATTTCTGGTTTAATTAATTGCTAGATTTCCCACTAAACTTAGGAAAAATAGGTTTTGAGGGTTCAAAACACATTTTTAATCCTTCAAAATGTGTCATAATAGAAATTTGAGCGTGAGAGGTGTAATTTTGATTACTCGTACCCTATACAACTTCTCTAAACAACAATGATTACAATTCAATTACAATTTTTATTGCAATTTTCGACTTGCGGGAAATCTAAAAAATCACTACTTAGACCTAACCAAATTCCACAATTTTTTTTGTGTGATCTAGTATGGTAATATACATTGACTCTAGACACTAGGACTCACCCAAGGTCTCACCATCAAGCCGTACTCTAGATTTGGGGTAAAATTGGAGGAAAAAACTCAATTAATTATTAACTCTTGGTAGGGAGATGATAATTAACCATGTAAAAAAAAACTCCCAGTATAATACTCACTTGTTGGCAAGGTCTCAGGCTACCTAGGCTTGTTACAGACTCAATACTAACTCAAAATACATCGTTACTAGCATCACTTATTATAATTCCCCATAGGGCGTGGAATCTGGGTACAAGAGAAAATGATAAGAAGTAGAAGTAAAGTTTAAAAACTATGTTGAACTGATGATATCTGATGGTACAAATGTCTTCTAGTTCATCCTTGGGCATGGAGTCTTCTCATTATCATCAACTGCCACTCCAATGCTCAACATATGGCTCCATATGGGGATGCATGCTAGATATGAAGTGATAGTGTGCAGAACCTGGAATCTGCATCTAGCAACCAAAGATATATATTAGCAGTATTAATTCAAAATGTCATCAAATAAAATCAAGTACAGAAATGGAAATTTATTGTAAGAGCATAAATAACAATTTATTCATGAAAGAAATCTACTTAAACAAAATTGACAAAGGTTAAGGTTAGTAATATGATACAAAAAGATGCCCCATGGCATCAAATGTCCTGACTAAAGTTCATGCTGAGAACTTGCCTACTTTCCGGCAGATCCATGGATTGCTTTTCTGATGTGCCTTGTCCAATTCTGAATATTTTAGGACTTTGATCCATCCCAATACTGTGTTGTACCTGGTCATTAGATTTACCAAATCCTTTTCACTTTTTTCTTTTCTTCTTAATAGATTGTGATGTTGATGTTGAAGCAATCAAAGAAGACTTTTTTTCCCGATCTTGAAGATGCTTAGATGGAAAATTCAAAGTATCCAAGACTTCTTTGACCTGCCTTTCTCCATTTTGCATCTGCTCTGACATGGGTGATGGATCAATCTCATCAGTATAAATTTGATTCCCCCTAGTTTCATTTCTATCCAGGTCACCTTCAATTAGCCATTTTTCAATGGAATAAGTGCCCTCCTCATAATGAGATGAAGCTTGCTTTAGAGGATGGAGAGGCTTATGATCTGTTTCTTTGTTCTTTTCCCATTCGTCATATGACCGAAGCTGGAATTTTTGTACTTATAATCTTTCCATTTCCTCCAATCTATTCCGAAAAGTGATATGATTATCCTTCATAACATTTATTTCCTTAACATGATTTGTTTCCATGGTGTTGATTAATTGCACTTGTTTTTCTTCCATGGCGAGCAATTTGTTTTGAAGAGCAACCATTTGACTAGAATGATTAACCTCCGTGGTACTCATTTCCTTCGCATGATCTGCTAGTAATCTTGTTTGATTGAGTTCCATGTTTTTAATGAGTTGAACTTGGTTGAGTTGCATATCCTTAGTCATTCGAGTCAACTCCTTGATGAGATCCTTATCATTCTCATTTGCTTTCGCTTTCTCTTTGATATTTTTTTCATCTCCATATTTTTCTTCAAAGGTGTAATATTCCTAATTAGCTATGGCTAATTGGAATATTCGATTTTGCTCAATTTTGCCATCTATAGTTTATTCATAAATAAAAAGGTGAGTAAAGAAGACATAACTCACTTTAGAAATAAAATTTCACTCCCTAGTAGCACAACGTTGTAACTTAAGTGAACCATGGGGGCCAAGAGACCACGTAGAGAGGGGACCCACTTAGACACATGGAGGGACTGCGCAGGCCAAGAGGGAGCACGTGGCAACGTTAGAGGAGGTGAGCCTTAGGGTTGAGAGGGGCTCATGCTATATAGAGGGGAGAGTCTCCTCATTTTGATTATTTTGTTGTTGATGATATTGAGCTAGACATTTTGTCTTCTTGAGCACGCTGGCTGTTTAGCCTGTCTGCAGCACTGTTTAGTGCATTGAGTGTCTCCGGTTGGAGATCTCGCCCTTAGCCCCGGGGGACTTTGAGTGCCTGCTCGGGCAAGGTTATTTCTTCAGTATTTTGTGAGAGATTTTGGTGTTTGGGTTTATTGCGGAGCTGGGCTTTCATAGAGATTGCGTAGTCACTGGGAGAGAGGACGCAGTCCATTCTGGAGGTGCTCCGGATCGGGATTTCTGCAGGAGATTGAGCCAAGATTTTGAGCAGAGGATCAGCCTTTGCCTGTGGGAGGATTTTGGTGGAGTTTGAGGCGGTGTTTCAGTCATTTCCATTTAGCCTTTGCGCAGAGCCTTGGAGGCCAGCGTAATTCCCCAATGGGGTGATTTTTGGGGGTCGGCCATTCTTTATATGGTTTCTGGGTTTTATCGGGATTGGCGAGTAGAGGAGGATTGCAGATTTTCAGCTCATTCTGGAAAGGGGATCAGCCCCTAGACTTCAGTCCATTCCAGCAGTAGTCACTACACGGCAGTTTTCCAGCAGCTGGGACGCAGTTCAGAGAGCAGCCATTTCCTGTATATTCTGAGAGTATTTCTTCACTTGCCTTTAGCAAGTTTAGGTGCCATCACTCTGATCACCTATTGTACTTCATTGTATTTCTCAGTTTAATAAAATGGCTTAGCATTTCCTCTATATATTTCTGGATGAGTTGCCGTATATTCTATCTATGTTATTATATGTCTGCTGCATTGTTATTTTTATATATTCTTGAGCATTCTAGTTCTATACCACTTGGTGTGTTTATTTTTCACTCTTAGACAGAGTCTGGAAAGGGCCAGGTAGCCTCCGGATCTCGTCCTCTTTCCAAAGGCGGTACATCCGGTAAATTCCCTCCCAGTCTATCTCTAGTTGGAGTTTGCCGTGTTTTAGAGATATCCCCGAAACGGGATATTACAGTGGTATCAAAGCATAGTTCTGGCTCAGCCTGTGGAGCTAGTTGTCTATGACACTGGGGAAGAGGCCATGCATTTGTTATAGAGGCAGAAAGTACAGAGATTGTGAGCATAGGTTGGAGAACACCTACGGAGAGGGAGACTGTGTTCGAGTGGTGGACATAGAACAGGAGGAGCCTTTGACAGACGCGGAGTAGGAGGAGCCTGAGCTAGATTCAAAGCAGAGAGAGCCGATGGCAGATGATAGCGAGGAAAAACAGTTTGGGGAGGCACTCCTCAAATCAGTGCAGGATCTAGCGAGACAGATTGAGGTGATGGGTCAGAGATTCACCGCTGTGGAGGCAAGACAGCATGAGACCCCACGGGTTTTCCAGGAAGGAGAGGGATCGGATACATCCCACCATTTGTCGGAGCATGGTGCTACTCAGCGTGATACTACTCAGCCGATGGCTTCACATGCACCTACACGCTCTACCATGCCCACTTTCTTGGGAGCAGACACAGGGGCAGGAGCCCAGCAGGAGGCAGAGCCCGGACATATGGGTGATTATTTTGCAGAGTATCAGGCCTATGGGCAGGAGTTCAGGGATGCTCTCTCGTTCAGAGATTTTGTTCAGCTTCAGTGGGACAGTAGACCCCGCGACCATCATAGAGGGCACCGGCATTATCATGACGGAGATACCCACCGCACAGCTAGCAGATTCCACTTGCCTACGTTTGATGGTTCATCAAACAGTTCGGCGAAGTCATGGGTGGAGAAGCTGGACATCTATTTCCAGCTTAACTAGATTTCAAAGATGGAGGCCATCAAGGTGGCGACATTACATTTGGATGGTGAGGCCCAAGACTGGTGGTTTCATGGGATGGTTACACTCGGACATTCTACAGTGACGACATATGCCGAGTTTACCAGGAGGTTGATAGAGAGATATGACTGGAGGGATCTGGAACAGCACTTTGTTGAGCTCACGAGGCTCAAGCAGACCGAGAGCCCAGAGACATACATTGCAGACTTCTTGAGGGTTTTAGTGATGGCGCCAAATCTATCCGCGACACGGATGATCTATATGTTTGTGGAGGGGTTAGCAAAGCCACTTCGGGGTCTAGTCAGGTCTACTAGACCAACCACACTCCAGGATGCTATTAGCAGGACCCGGGATTTACAGGTTGCATTTCCCAGGACTCGGACACCTTACCCCCAGAGACAGGGCTTCCAGCACAAGGGGAAGGATGTGAGGATTCCGCCTCCAAAGGGGAATCCAGGACGGGCACAGACGGATGATGATGCCAGGAGGGAGCTGAAGAAGAAGCGGTTGTGCTTTACCTGTCAGGAGCCGTGGGCACCGGGACATAGATGTGTTGCTAGCAAAGCACACTTCATTGAGGTCTTCTCCGAGAGTAGCGGGGAAGAGGATGAGGAGGATGACGTGGAGGTAAGAGACAGTCAGACAGCCTAGGATCAGTTGCCACCACCACCTCCAGGAGCAGGAGGTGCAGCTTTTTCACCCACAAGGGGGACCCTTGCAGCATTGTGAGGAGTTCCTAAGTATTTGATGCTGCGTGTACGGGGGATAGTACGTGGTCAGCGAGTATCAGTTTTGGTTGACAGTGGGGCAACCCACAACTTCATCGATGCACAGATGGTTGAGCGGAGAGGTATACCGACCGAGAGCTTCGACGGATTTTCAGTTTTAGTCCCAGGAGCTCAGACGATGCAGTGTGCCCGGCATGTTCCAGAGTTGGCAGTGACGATGGGTACCTACACCGCGACAGACCACTTTTTCGTGGTCAACATACCGGATACCAATGTGGTATTGAGTTTTCAGTGATTGATTACTCTGGGGAAGGTCACCACAGATTGGGAGGCCTTAGAGATGGAGTGGGATGATAAGAAGACCGGGAAACATGAGAGTATCCGCGGGATGCACACTTACCCACCTCAAACTGTTTCGGCTCACTGGATGGAGGTAGATTTCCGGAAGGGAGACATAGAGTGGGGGGTCGAGTTGCAGGCATCAGAGGCAGGGACTACTGGTCAGGTCGTTCATCCTGATATACAGGCCATCCTTGACAGGTATGACGCAGTGTTCGGGGATATACCACCAGGCCGATTGCCGGATCGGGGGTTTCAGCACACTATTGAGTTGGAGTAGGTTATTCAGGCAGTGATTACCACATCCTATAGGCATCCCAAAGCCTATCGTGATGAGATTGAGCGGGCCATCCAGGAGTTCTGGCTCTTGGGCACATCCGGCCGAGCACGAGTCCTTTTGCTTCTTCCGTGGTGTTGGTGAAGAAGAAGGACGGCACTTTGAGGATGTGTATTGACTACAGGGCCCTGAACAAGAAGACCCTGAAGAACAGGTACCCTATACCCAGGATCGATGAGTTGATGGATGAGTTGAGAGGAGCCCGGTTCTTCTCAAAGATTGATTTGAGATCGGGGTACCATCAGATTCGCGTGAGGGAACAGGACATTCCCAAGACCGCCTTCAGGTGTCACTATGGGCACTTTGAGTTTTTGGTGATGCCCTTCGGGCTAACCAACGCACTAGCGACATTCCATTCTTGCATGAATCACATCTTCCACAGTCACTTGAGGAAGTTTGTGTTGGTGTTCTTTGATGATATCCTCATTTACAGCAGGACTTGGGAGGAGCATCTCCAGCACATTGAGGAAGTGTTGCGCATTTTGGAGGTTCTGCAGTTCTATGCCAAGCTCTCCAAGTGCGAGTTTGGGTTGTCGAAGATGTTGTACTTGGGACATATCATAGGGTTGGACGGAGTGAGAGTCCACGAGGAGAAGATCAGGGCCATCAGAGATTGGCCGGAGCCGAGGAACATGACAGAACTTCGAGGATTCATTGGCATTTGTACTTATTACAGGAAGGTCGTCAA
Source organism: Pinus albicaulis (assembly GCA_034641835.2). NCBI lineage: Eukaryota > Viridiplantae > Streptophyta > Pinopsida > Pinales > Pinaceae > Pinus > Pinus albicaulis. The sequence continues at coordinate 1,446,660,348 of CM076575.1, forward strand.
GAGTTTCTCACAGCGTGCTGCACCCCTTACAGATTTGACGAAGAAGGGGGCATTCAGTTGGTCGGATACAGCACAGCGATCCTTTGATAGGCTCAAGGAGGTGATGAGCAGTTGCCCAGTGCTTGCATTGCCGGATTTTACGCAGCCATTTGTTTTGGAGTGTGATGCGTCAGGAGAGGGGATCGGCTCAATATTGATGCAGGGAGGTCACCCTATAGCCTTTGAGAGTCAGAAGCTCCTTCCACACGAGAGGTTGTATTCTATATACGACAAGGAGATGCTGGCCATTATGCATGCATTGGCCAAATTCCGCAGTATTTGGTGGGGAACAGGTTCAGGGTGAGAACTGATCACAACAGCCTCAGGTTCTTTTTGGAGAAGAAGCAGCTACAGGAGAGGCAGCAGAAGTGGATCAGTAAGATCTAGGCATATGACTTTGACATTGAGTATGTCAAGGGTAAGAACAACGTGGTAGCAGATGCCCTTTCATGTAGACCAGCCACATTGTCTCTTATGAGCTTGGATACAGACTGGAGGGCTCGACTTTTAGTAGAGTACTCCAAGGACAGATTTGCAAGTGAGGTTCTGGATGGACAGGTGGCGGATGACAGGTACAGGGTGGTCGATGAGATCATCTACTACAGGGACCGGATCTTCTTGACTGAGGGATCTCAACTCAAGAAGAAGATCCTTCAGGCATCACATGATTCACCTTTGGCCGGCCATCAAGGGTTTACCAAAACCTACAGGGCTATTAGAGAGAGGTTCTCATGGAAGGGCCTCAAGGAGGACATACTCCAGCACATCAGGGAGTGTGATGTTTGCCAGAGGAACAAGGGGGAGATGAGCCATCTCGCAGGATTATTGCAGCCTCTTCCCATTCCGGAGGGGAAATGGGAGATTATTTCGATGGACTTCATCACAGGGTTGCCCATGGTGCAGGGCAAGGATTGTATCTTTGTCGTCGTTAATCGGCTAAAAAAGTATGCGCATTTTTTCGCCATATCCGCACACTACACAGCAGCACAGGTGGCCGAGCTATTCTTCAGAGAGGTTTTCAGGCTACATGGTCTTCCTAAGACCATCATTAGTGACAGTGACAGCCGCTTCATGGGCGGATTTTGGTAGGAGCTTTTCTGGTTGGTGGGGAGAGAGTTGACATTGAGTACCAGTTATCACCCACAGATGGATGGACATACAGAGATAGTTAACAAGTGGTTGGAGGGCTACTTGCATAACTATGTCAGTGGACAACAGCGAGCATGGCTAAAGTGGCTGCATCTGGGGGAGTACTGCTACAACACTACACATCACATGTCCATTGGTATATCACCATTCTATGCTTTGTATGGGTATCATTCTTTATCTTTTGCTGATGTGATGTTTGGTGCTAGTAAGGCTCCAAGAGCCAAGATTTGGATCCAAGAGAGTCAGGATATTCTCCGAGCTCTCAAGGACAATATGGCTACAGCGCAAAACCAGCAGAAGCTGTGTGCTGACAGGGGTCGGGTGGAGAGATAGTTTGAGGTAGGGGACTTCGTATACCTACGATTACAGCCATACCGACAGTGGTCACTGAAGCAGAAGGGAGTTGAAAAGCTCAAGCCCCGCTTTTACGGGCCATACAGGGTGATACGCCGGATTGGACAGGTTGCATATGAGTTGGAGCTGCCCCAAAGCAGCAAGATTCATAATGTTTTTCATGTATCATGCCTGAAGAAGGCACTGGGGCAGCAGGTGACAGTGACAGATGAGCTACCACCCACGGATGATGAGTGGCATTTGGTGTTGCAGCCAAAGGCTATTATTGATACCAGGGAGAGGCAGCTACGGAGCAGGATAGTTCGGGAATTCTTGGTGAGGTGGAAGAATTTGTCGGATGAGGATGCCACTTGGGAGAGTGAGAAAATTTTGTAGCATCCATCACTTCAGTTGCTTGAGGACAAGCAACATTTTACCGGGGGAGACTGTAATATTCCTAATTAGCTATGGCTAATTGGAATATTCAATTTTGCTCAATTTTGCCGTCTATAGTTTATTCATAAATAAAAAGGTGAGTAAAGAACACATAACTCACTTTAGAAATAAAAGTTCACTCCCTAGTAGCAAAACGTTGTAACTTATGTGAACCATGGGGGCCAAGAGACCACGCAGAGAGGGGACCCACGTAGACACATGGAGGGACTGTGCAGGCCAAGAGGGAGCACGTGGCAACGTTGGAGGAGGTGAGCCTTAGGGTTGAGAGGGGCTCATGCTATATAGAGGGGAGAGCCTCCTCATTTTGATTATTCTGTTGTTGATGATATTGAGCTAGACGTTTTGTCTTCTTGAGCACGCTGGTTGTTTAGCCTGTCTGTAGCATCGTTTAGTGCATTGAGTGTCTCCGGTCAGAGATCTCGCCCTTAGCCTCGGGGGACTTCGAGTGCCTGCTCGGGAAAGGTTATTTCTTCAGTATTTTGTGAGAGGTTTTGGTGTTTGGGTTTATTTCGGAGCTGGGCTTTCATAGAGACTGCGCAGTCACTGGGAGAGAGGACGCAGTCCATTCTGGAGGTGCTCCGGATCGGGATTTCTGCAGGAGATTGAGCCGCGATTTTGAGTAGAGGATCAGCCTTTGCTTGTGGGAGGATTTTGGTGGAGTTTGAGGTGGTGTTTCAGTCATTTCCATTTAGCCTCTGCGCAAAGCCTTGGAGGCCAGCGTAATTCCTCAAGGGGGTGATTTTCGGGGGTCGGCGATTTTTGATATGGTTTCTGGATTTTGTCGGGATTGGCGAGTAGAGGAGGATTGCAGATTTTCAGCTCATTCTGGCAAGGGGATCAGCCCTTAGACTTCAGTCCATTCCAGCAGTAATAGCTACACGGTAGTTTCCAGCAGCTGGGACGTAGTTCAGAGAGCAGCCATTTCCTATATATTCTGAGAGTATTTCTTCACTTGCCTTGAGCAAGTTTAGGTGCCATCACTCTGATCACCTATTGTACTTCATTGTATTTCTCAGTTTAATAAAATGGCTTAGCATTTCCTCTCTATATTTCTGGATGAGTTGCCGTATATTCTGTCTATGTTATTATATGTCTGCTGCACTGTTATTTTTATATATTCTTGAGCATTCTAGTTCTATACCACTTGGTGTGTTTATCTTTCACTCTTAGACAGAGTCTGGAAAGGGCCAGGTAGCCTCTGGATCTCGTCCTCTTTTCAGAGGCAGTACATCCGGTAAATGCCTCCCAGTCTATCTCTGGTTAGAGTTTGCCGTGTTTTAGAGATATCCCCGAAACGGGATATTACGAAAAGCATCAATGATCAATTCTAGAGAATCAAAACCGTTAGCAGGTAAGTCTATGAGCCAATCCATAGCATCACTATCTAATGAAAAGATGAAAAGTTTAATTTTAACATTCTCATGGTTAATATCATGGCACCATTTGCTCACACAAAGGTGGAAATTCATAAGGTGAGTTTTAGTGGTAATGACATTGTTACCTAGAAAACTAGGCAACTCATCAACAACCTCAATGGCTTCATCCGGAATAAAATTCCGATAGACTGGAATGTTAGTAAAATCACAAGGGGCGAACAGATCATTCATGATGTCATGCTCACTTGACTCTAAAAGAGAAAAAGGATATTAGAGGGAGGCTCCTGTCCAAGATTAGCAAGAATTCTACAAGAAGAAGGCTTCAAGCAAAAATCCTTGCAGAAAATGAAATAAGTTGTAGTATTCCTAATTAGCGACAGCTAATTGGAATATTCGATTTTGTTTAGTTTTGCCGTCCATAGTTTATTAATAAATAAAAAGTGAGTGAAGAGGGTCTAACTCACTTAAGTAGAATAAAATACCTTCCTAGTAGCACAACGTTGTGACTTAAAGGGGAGCCAAGGGGGGCCAAGCATAACATAGAGAGGGGACCCACGTATGCTCTAGAAGCTACTGCGCAGATGAGGATGGGGCACGTGGCAAGAGAGAGAGGCTACGTTGAGGAGATGGGCCTTAGGGTTGGAGGAAGGCCAAAGTTATAAAAGAGGGAGGAGCCTTCTCATTTGATTCATTCTGTTGTTGATGATATTGAGCTAGACGTTTTGTCTTCTTGAGCGCACTGGCTATTTAGCCTGTCTGCAACACTGTTTAGTGCATTGAGTGTCTCCGATCGGAGATCTCGCCCTTAGCCCCGGGGGACTTCGAGTGCCTGCTCAGGCAAGGTTATTTCTTTAGTATTTTGTGAGAAGTTTTGGTGTTTGGGTTTGTTACGGAGCTGGGCTTTCATAGAGACTGCGCAGTCACTGGGAGAGAGGACGCAGTCCATTTTGGAGGTGCTCCGGATCGGGATTTCTGCAGGAGATTGAGCCGAGATTTTGAGCAGAGGATCAGCCTTTGCCTGTGGGAGGATTTTGGTGGAGTTTGAGGCGGTGTTTCAGTCATTTCCATTTAGCCTCTGTGCAGAGCCTTGGAGGCCAGCGTAATTCCCCAAGGGGGTGTTTTTTGGAGGTTTTCGGGGGTCGTCCATTTTTTATATGGTTTCTGGGTTTTGTCGAGATTGGTGAGTAGAGGAGGATTGCAGATTTTCAGCTCATTCCGACAAGGGGATCAGCCCCTAGACTTCAGTCCATTCCAGCAGTAACAACTACACAACAGTTTTCCAGCAGCTGGAACGCAGTTTAGAGAGCAGCCATTTCCTGTATATTCTGAGAGTATTTCTTCACTTTCCTTGAGCAAGTTTAGGTGCCATCACTCTGATCACCTATTGTACTTCATTGTATTTCTCAGTTTAATAAAATGGCTTAGCATTTCCTCTCTATATTTCTGGATGAGTTGCCGTATATTCTGTCTATGTTATTATATGTCTGCTGGACTGTTATTTTTATATATTCTTGAGCATTCTAGTTCTATACCACTTTGTGTGTTTATCTTTCACTCTTATACAGAGTCTGGAAAGGGCCAGGTAGCCTCCAGATCTCGTCCTCTTTCCAGAGGCGGTATATCCGGTAAATGCCCTCCCAGTCTATCTCTGGTTGGAGTTTGCCGTGTTTTAGAGATATCCCCGAAACGGGATATTACAGTGGTATCAGAGCATAGTTTTGGCTCAGCCTGTGGTCCATGACACTAGGGAAGAGACCATATATTTGTTACAGAGGCAGGAAGTACAGAGACCATGAGCGTAGGTTGGAGAACACCTACAGAGAGGGAGACTGTGTTCGAGTAGTGGACACAGAGCAGGAGAGAGAGCCTGTGATAGACGTAGAGCAGGAGGAGCCAATATTAGATTCAGATCAGAGAGGGCCGATGGCAGATGACACAGAGGCCAAACAGTTTGGGGAGGCACTCCTCAAATCGGTGCAGGATTTAGCTAGACAGATTGAGGTGATGGGTTAGAGATTCATCGCTGTAGAGGCTAGACAGCGTGAGACCCCACAGGTTTTTCAGGTAGGAGAGGGATCAAGTACATCTCATCATTTGTCGGAGCATGGTGCTGCTCAGCATGATACTCCTCAGCCGATGGCTTCACGTGCACCTACCCGCTCTACCATGCCCACTTTCTTGGGAGCAGACACAGGGGTAGGAGCCCAGCAGGAGGCAAAGCCCGGACACATGGGCAGGAGTTCAGGGATGCTCTCTCATTCAGGGATTTTGTTCAGCTCCAACGAGACAGTAGACCCCGCGACCATCATAGAGGGCACCGACATTATCATGATGGAGATACCCACTGCAGATCTAGCAGATTCCATTTGCCTACGTTTGATGGCTCATCAAACAGTTCGGCAAAGTCTTGGGTGGAGAAGCTGGACATCTATTTTCAGCTTAACCAGATGTCGGAGACGGAGGCCATCAAGGTAGCAACATTACATTTGGATGGTGAGGCCCAGGACTGGTGGTTCCATGGGATGGTCACACTCGGGCATTCTATAATGACGACATATGCTGAGTTTACCAGGAGGTTGATGGAGCGATTTGACCGCAGGGATCCGAAACAGCACTTTCTTGAGCTGACGAGGCTCAAGCAGACTGGGAGCCCCGAGACACACATTGCAGATTTCTTGAGGATTTCAATGATGGTGCTAGATCTATCCGCGGCACGGATGATCTATATGTTTGTGGAGGGGTTAGCAGAGCCACTTTGGGGTCTATTCAAGTCTACTAGACCAGCTACGCTTCAAGATGCTATTAGCAGGACTCGAGACTTGCAGGATGCATTGCTCAGGACTCGGACACCTTACCCCCAGAGACAGGGTTTCCAGCCCAAGGGGAAGGATGTGAGGATTCTTCCTCCCAAAGGGAATCAGGGACGAGCACAGATAGATGATGATGCCAGGAGGGAGTTGAGGAAGAAGCGGCTGTGCTTCACTTGTCAGGAGTCGTGGGCACCAGGGCATAGGTGTGTTGCTGGCAAAGCACACTTCATTGAGGTCTTCTCCGATGATAGTGAGGAAGAGGATGAGGAGGATGATGAGGAGGCAGGAGATAGTCAGACGGCCCAAGATCAGTTGCCGCCTCCACCTCCAGGGACAGGAGGTGTAGCTTTTGCACCCACAGGGGGGACCCTTGCAGCCTTGCGAGGAGTTCCCAAGTATTTGACGCTGCGCGTACAAGGGACAGTACGTGGCCAGCGAGTGTCAGTTTTGGTTGATAGTGGAGCAACCCACAACTTCATTGATGCACAGATGGTCGAGCGGAGGGGCATACCGAAGGAGAGCTTTGACGGATTTTCAGTTTTGGTCCCAGGAGCCTAGACGATGCAGTGTGCCCGATATGTTCTAGAGTTGGCAGTGACGATGGGTACCTACACCATGACCGATCACTTTTTCGTGGTCAACATACCAGATACCAATGTGGTATTGAGTGTTCAGTGGTTGATTACTCTAGGGAAGGTCACCACGGATTGGGAGGCCTTAGAGATGGAGTGGCATGACAAGAAGACCGGGAAGCATGAGAAGATCCGCAGGATGCACACTTACCCACCTCAGACAGTTTCGGCACACCGGATGGAGGCAGATTTCCGGAAGGGAGACATAGAGTGGGCGGTTGAGTTGCAGGCATCAGAGGCAGAGACCGCCAGTCGAGCAGTTAATCCTGATATACAGGCCATCCTTGACAGGTATGATGCAGTGTTTGGGGATATACCACCAAGTCGGCCACCGGACCGAGGGTTTGAGCACACCATTGAGCTTGAGCAAGGCATTCAGGCGGTGATCACTACCCCTTATAGGCATCCCAAAGCCTATCGGGATGAGATTGAGTGGGCCATCCAGGAGTTGCTGGCTCTTGGGCACATCAGACCGAGCACGAGTCCGTTTGCTTCTTCCGTAGTGTTGGTGAAGAAGAAGGACGGCACCTTGAGGATGTGCATTGATTACAGGGCCCTGAACAAGAAGACCTTGAAGAACAGGTATCCTATACCCAGGATCGATGAGTTGATGGATGAGCTGAGAGGAGCCAAGTTCTTCTCGAAGATTGATTTGAGATCAGGGTACTATCAGATTCGCGTGAGGGAACAGGACATTCCCAAGACCGCCTTCAGGTGTCATTATGGGCATTTTGAGTTTTTGGTTATGCCTTTTGGGCTAACCAATGCACCAGCCACTTTTCAGTCTTGCATGAACCATATCTTCCACAGTCATCTAAGGAAATTTGTATTGGTCTTCTTTGATGACATACTCATATATAGCAGGACTTGGGAGGAGCAGCTCCAGCATATAGAGGCAGTACTACGCATCTTGGAAGAGCAATAGTTCTATGCTAAGCTCTCCAAGTGTGAGTTTGGGATGACGGAGATGTTGTATTTGGGTCACATTATTGGAGTGGACGGAGTGAGGGTCCACGAGGAGAAGATTAGAGCCATCAGAGATTGGCCGGAGCCAAGGAACGTGACGGAACTTCGAGGGTTCATTGGTATATGTACCTATTACAGGAAGTTCGTCAAAGCTTTCTCACAGCTTGCTGCACCCCTTACAGATTTGATGAAGAAGGGGGCATTCAGTTGGTTAGATACAGCACAGCGAGCCTTTGATAGGCTCAAGGAGGTGATGAGTAGCTGCCCAGTGCTTGCATTGCCGGATTTTACGCAGCCATTTGTCTTGGAGTGTGATGCGTCGGGAGAGGGGATCGGCGCAGTATTGATGCAGGGGGGACACCCTATAGCCTTTGAGAGCCGGAAGCTCCTTCCGCATGAGAGGTTGTATTCTATATACGACAAGGAGATGTTGGCCATCATGCATGCCTTGGCCAAATTCCGGCAGTATTTGGTAGGGAATAGGTTCAGGGTGAGGACTGATCACAACAGCCTCAAGTTCTTTTTGGAGCAGAAGCAGCTACAGGAGAGGCAGCAAAAGTGGATCAGTAAGATCCAAGCATATTACTTTGACATTGAGTATGTCAAGGGTAAGAATAATGTGGTAGCAGATGCCCTTTCACGTAGACTAGCCACGTTATCTCTTATGAGCTTGGATACAGATTGGAGGGCTCGACTTTTAGTGGAGTACTCCAAGGACAGATTTGCATGTGAGGTGTTGGATGGACAGGTGGCGGATGACAGGTACAGGGTGGTTGATGAGATCATCTATTATAGGGACAGGATCTTCTTGACTGAGGGGTCTCAGCTTAAGAAGAAGATACTCCAGGCATCACATGATTCTCCATTGGCAGGCCATTAGGGGTTTACCAAAACCTATAGGGCCATTAGAGAGAGGTTCTCATGGAAGGGCCTCAAGGAGGACGTACTCCAGCACATCAGGGAGTGCGATGTTTGTCAGAGGAACAAGGGGGAGATGAGCCATCTCACAGGATTGTTGCAGCCTCTTCCCATTCCGGAGGGGAAATGAGAGAGTATATTGATGGACTTCATCACAGGGTTGCTCGTGGTGCAAGGCAAGGATTGTATCTTTGTCGTCGTTGATCAACTGACAAAGTATGCGCACTTTTTCGCCATATCCGCGCATTACACAGTAGCACAGGTGGCCGAGCTGTTTTTCAGAGAGGTTTTTAGGTTGCATGGTCTTCCTAAGACCATCATCAGTGACAAGGACAGCGGCTTCATGGGCGGATTTTGGCAGGAGCTTTTCCGGTTAGTGGGGACGGAGTTGACACCGAGTACCAGTTATCACCCACAGACGGATGGACAAACGGAGATAGTTAACAAGTGGCTGGAGGGCTACTTGTGTAGCTATGTTAGTGGGCAGCAGCGAGCATGGCTGAAATGGTTGCATCTGGGGGAGTATTGCTACAACACGACACATCACATGTCCATTGGTATGTCACCATTTTATGCTTTGTATGGGTATCATTCATTATCTTTTGCTGATGTGATGTTTGGTGCTAGCAAGGCTCTTAGAGCCAAGATTTGGATCCAAGAGAGTCAGGACATTCTCCGAACTCTTAAGGAGAATATGGCTACAACACAAAACCAGCAGAAGCTGTATGCCGATAGAGGTCGAGTGGAGAGACAGTTTGAGGTAGGGGACTTGGTCTACCTACGATTACAGCCATACCGACAGTCGTCGCTGAAGCAGAAGGGAGCTGAGAAGCTCAAGCCCCGCTTTTACGGGCCATACAGGGTGATACGCAGGATTGGGCAGGTTGCGTATGAGTTGGAGCTGCCCCAAGGTAGCAAGATCCACAACGTTTTTCACATATCATGCCTGAAGAAGGCGCTGGGGCAGCAGGTGACAGTGACAGAGGAGCTACCACCCACGGATGATGAGGGGCATTTGGTGTTGCAGCCAGAGGCTATTATTGATACCAGGGAGAGGCAGCTATGGAGCAGGACAGTCTGAGAATTCTTGGTGAGGTGGAATAATTTGCCGGATGAGGATGCCACTTGGGAGAGTGAGAAGATTTTGCAGCATCCATCACTTCAGTTGCTTGAGGTCAAGCAACATTTTGTCGGGGGAGACTGTAATATTCCTAATTAGTGACAGCGAATTGGAATATTCAATTTTGTTTATTTTTGCTGTCCATAGTTTATTAATAAATAAAAAGTGAGTGAAGAGAGTCTAACTCACTTAAGTAGAATAAAATACCTTCCTAGTAGCACAACATTGTGACTTAAAGGGGAGCCAAGAGGGGCCAAGAATAACATAGAGAGGGGACCCACGTATGCTCTAGAAGCTACTGCGCAGATGAGGATGGGGCACATGGCAAGAGAGAGAGGCTACATTGAGGAGATGGGCCTTAGGGTTGGAGGAAGGCCAACGTTATAAAAGAGGGAGGAGCCTTCTCATTTGCTTCATTTTGTTGTTGATGATATTGAGCTAGACGTTTTGTCTTCTTGAGCACGCTGGTTGTTTAGCCTGTTTGCAGCACTATTTAGTGCATTGAGTGTTTTCGGTCGGAGATCTCGCCCTTAGCCTCGGGGGACTTTGAGTGTCTGCTCGGGCAAGGTTGTTTCTTCATTATTTTGTGAGAGGTTTTGGTGTTTGGGTTTGTTGCGGAGCTGGGCTTTCATAGAGACTGCGCAGTCACTGGGAGAGAGGACGCAGTCCATTTTGGAGGTGCACCGGATCGAGATTTCTGCAGGAGATTGAGCCGAGATTTTGAGCAAAGGATCAGCCTTTGCCTGTGGGAGGATTTTGGTGGAGTTTGAGGCAGTGTTTCAGTCATTTCCATTTAGCCTCTGCGCAGAGCCTTGGAGGCCAGCGTAATTCCCCAAGGGGGTGTTTTCTGGAGGTTTTCGGGGGTCGGCCATTTTTGATATGGTTTCTGGGTTTTGTCAGGATTGGTGAGTAGAGGAGGATTGCAGATTTTCAGCTCATTCCGGCAAGAGGATCAGCCCCTAGACTTCAGTCCATTCCAGCAGTAGCAGCTACATGGCAGTTTTCCAGCAGCTGGGACACAATTCAGAGAGTAGCCATTTCTTGTATATTCTGAGAGTATTTCTTCACTTGCCTTGAGCAAGTTTAGGTGCCATCACTTTGGTCACCTATTGTACATCATTGTATTCTCAGTTTAATAAAATGGCTTAGCATTTCCTCTCTATATTTCTGGATGAGTTGCCGTATATTCTGTCTATGTTATTATATGTCTGCTGCACTGTTATTTATATATATTCTTGAGCATTCTAGTTCTATACCACTTGGTGTGTTTATCTTTCACTCTTAGACAGAGTCTGGAAAGGGCCAGGTAGCCTCCGAATCTCGTCCTCTTTCCAGAGGCGATATATCCGGTAAATGCCCTCCTAGTCTATCTCTGGTTGGAGTTACCCTGTTTTAGAGATATCCCCGAAACGAGATATTACATAAGTGGAGTCGCCACTTGAACAAGAATGTAACTCTAAAATCCAACATGCAAAAACCAAAAGTTAGTCGATTTCCCAGGTACAAGAAAGCTTGTCCCCGGCAACGGCGCCAAAAATGTTATCACCGGCTGCGTACACCTACCTTCAGTTAGTGGGAAAAACCTTTAACCCCACAAGGTGTGGTTGGTGGCAAGGAACTCAGAGAAGGGGCTACCACACTAATCCCGACTCTCTCCGTTTAAGTTATCTCCTAGATTAGCTATGGGGGGTGGTCCCTTAATGGAAAACCAAGTTAAAAGATGTGAGTTTCTAGGAGAGTTGTTAGAGTTAAATAGATTACTTCTTAAGATTTATAAGCAAAAAGTGATATGAGCAATAACCATCAATACATAATTTAAATAAGCATAAAGCATATGAAAACCAGTGCCTTCAAAGTATTTCTTTTTGAAATGAAAATGTATTTGCTTAAATGAAGTAAAATGCTTTCAAATGGAAAACAAAAATAATCCTAAAAAGTGAAACAAGAAAATGTTAGCACAAGATATTGTAAATGCTTTCAACATAAATAGATTTATTAATCAAAGCATGAGAAACTATCTTGCTCAAAAGGAAACAATTAGTGTTCTACTTTGGAGAATGTAAATGAGATGATAGAAAAACTCAAATGTTAGACCAAAATAACAACATGCAATTAAATTTGCAACACCAAATAAGGGTATTTGCCAATGAAACAAGATATATTAATCATCCAAAAGCATAATGACCATTAAAATGACAACATGCAATGAAGTTGCAAAAGTAAGCAAATTTCCAAGTACCATAGAATTAAACTTGTTGCAAAATTTAAGGAATTAAAATGCTTGTATCCAAAGTGCTTCTTGAGATAATATTTGCATATGAAATTTTAAACCATCAAGATAGCAAAAAATTTGAGAAATTTGCAAGTAAATGTGATGAGATAGTGCTCTTGGTTTATTTTATTAATTAGTTCTAAAGCAAAGTTACAATTGAACTCTAATCCTCAGAGTTCACCCTCGCCGAAATATTTGGATCTCACAGTGAGGAGTCCATAGAGGTAGAGGGTATCTAAAATGTCTATTCAACCAACTTAAGTTGGAGGTAAATTTTAGTGATGCTTGGGGCATGTAAGATCTAAAAGTAAATTAACATGAAAATGAAACTTCAACTTCAACTTGAAATATATTTGTTTGTCATGAAATAAAATGTAGTTTTACTTGATGCATCAAACTTAAGATTGTAGAGTGTTCTAAATGGTGAAGCATAAACAAATTCGAAGTATGATTTTAAGCTAAATAAGTGTAAGTAAAGATGCTTGCATATTAAAAAAAAATCTGAATTTGCTATGAAAGTAAATGCTCTTAAAAATTGTAGCAAATCAAAGTGAATAGTTAGTGAAATGAATGAAATGCATGGTTGTGTTAATTGACCAATTAAATGATATGCATACAATTTAAAGAGATCAACAAATCACGTCACAAGTCCTCTAAAAAAATGGAGAGATTGGGATGCCAATGGGTAAAACCCACACTCCCAAAATCAGAAATTTGATTGGTTGTTAGAGGTAAGAGACTATGAAGCCTCCTACAAGCTCAAGGAAAACCTTTACAAATGAAACTTGAGGTCTTAGACTTATCCTTGATGAGAAATTTCTGCAATATAAAGACTCAATAGAAATTAGATTTTTACAAGTGAAGAAGAGAGGCTAAGCCTCCTCAATGCTCACGGCCAAGAGAGAGAGAAGAAGCCACAGAAGGAACTCGGCCTTCCTCAAGGAAGCTCCTTAACTGCCCACGACCAAAGGAAAAAGAGAGATACCTTCCTCATTTGAAATTCAGAGCCCAAAGGTCCTGCAACAACTTGTTATTAATTTCTTGTAGTTGTCCACTCAACCTGTCACAAGAAAAAGTTCGGAAAGAGGGCTACAAAACCTATCAAATATTAGACAGATAAAATTACAAAATATTGCACAACAATTTACAAAGAGCTAAGCCAAAGAGTTCGAGTAAACTCTCCTGTTTGCTTAGTCATCGTCAAACTCTTAGATAGCAAATGAAAGCAATGAAGTATAATGTTATAAAAGATATTCAAATTTAGAAGTATTCAACTTGTATACAAGCTATGTCCCAAAACCCCTGCAAAATCACTTTGTAAGATAAGATTGTGAAGACTCAAAGAACAAATAAGAGCTCCTTTGAGAATGTATCAAGAATGGGTTGGTCTCTCCAAAGACTTCCCCCAACACTTGATTTTTTGATCCTAACAAGATGTTCTCTCTACAAAACTTCAATCACGAATTAGTTCCATATAGATCTAACAATAAACAATGATAAGAAACTCTACAGATTTATTTGAAACCAACTAGAGCATTCTTTACCTAGAGCATACTCCTAAATCAAATGTCAATGTAAGATAGCTCTACATTAACAAATCTACAAGAGCATATGGAAACAAATTAGATCAAAGCATGAGTAAAATGAATTATACCAATCATCAACAATTCATCACATTCCAAAAGGAGGAACATCTCATGAATGAAACCCCAAAGTCTTTATTGATATTTCTGAAAGTGTACAAGGCAACAGTGTTTCCACAAGCACAATAGCTAGTCACAAGATACAATATGAAATCCCATGGCTCCATTATATAGAAATTTGGGAGCAAATTCCAATGAAGAATCATATGCCAAGTGGTGAGAGGGAGGAGATCACAAGGAAAATTTGAATTTGGTAAGTGAAGCTCCAATGCCAAGTGTAAAAATCGAATTCTAGCAAGTGGACATCATTTTCTTCTTCCCTTGTGTGCCAAATTCGAATTTTATGATGGAATAACATGTGTATATAGTTATAATAATTGATCAATAATGATGCTCCAACCCAAGATCGCGCCTGCTGCGTTGCCCTGCGCAGCCTGAGCTTGGGCGTTGCCCCCACGGCCTTCTCTGCTGCAGCTTCGGCCCTCTCGGCCTCAGGGGCCCTCGGTTCTGCCTGGATCTGATCGGATCCGCCTCTCCAGATCTCGTTTCTGGCCCCTCCAGAGCTGCGCCCCTCTGCACTGATCTGCTGCCCAGATCCTCTGCTGCTCCTCTGATCTGACCCACTGCTCTTTCTGCTGCTCGGTCCCGGCGATGCCTCGCCTCTTGTCTGGAGCAGGTCGGGTGTGCTGCTGATCTTTTCTTCTGACTATGGAGACCCAAGGATCGCCTCTCGAGCCCTCTCAGTCTTCTCCTCCGGATGCCTCAGCCGCCTTCTCTTCCTTGATTGCTTCGTTGCCCAAGAAGAAGAAGTCTGACGCCTCTAAGTTTTTTAAGAAGCTCGACGATGTTCCGGAGGTAACCCTACCTCCTGAGGGACCGATCCAGGTTGCCTTGTCTCTAGCAGATCGCGCCCTGGTGGGTCAATTCACGGGTCTCTGGCCCTCACCTAAATCAACGGAAAACTGGGTTGTTAAGAATTGGATTCCGCTGATCAAGAATAAAGTCACTTCATATTTTCTTGGAAGAGGTTACTTCCTGTTTGAATTCAATACTAAGGAGGATAAAGACCTGATCTTCAGGAATGGGCCCTATTTCATGGGACCACAGGGTCTCTACCTCAACAAATGGACTCCAGACTTTGATCCGGCTGTGGATGTTCCATCGGTAGTCCCTGTTTGGGTTCGGCTTCCTAACCTACCGGTTCACTGTTGGAACTGAGATTCCCTTAAACATATTGGCAACACATTGGGCAAGTTCATAGACAGAGCCAACAACAACGATCAATATGATTGCGCCCGGATCTGTGTCGAGGTAGACTTAGAGGTGGGTCTTCCCGAGGCCATCAAAATAAAGGTTGGCAGCTGGACGCATGTTCAAGTGCTGGATTATGAGCAGCTCCCTTTCAAATGTCGCAAATGTCACATCTACGACCATTTTGCTAGAGGATGCCCGAACAAAGGTGAAGCAGAAAAAGGAAAGGATGAAGGATGGAACCAAGTTAAGAGGTCAAAGATAAACCATAAGAAATCCGGGGCACGAGGATCTCATCCTGCCGCTGCCCAAAATGTATCCTCGTCAAGAAGTCAAGAAAATAGGTTCGAGATCCTAAGCTCTGCGGAAGAAATTCCCAGGGAAGAGGAGAGGCCTGTCAAACCAGCAGAAAAATCGAACTCAGCAGGAATAAGACCCGAAGAGAGTATCATGGCAAGGGACAACGAAAAGCAAACAGAAGCCTCCGAGGAGGAACATGACTCAGAGGAGTCCGAGGAAGATGGAGAAATCGGAGATACGCAGACGTCAGTTAGAAGATCTGCAAGGGGCCGAAAATCTGCAAGAGAAAAGAGAGATCAGGAAACCTACAAAGACAAGCTTCAGGGTAGTCAGCCCACACTGGAAAAACTCCTTGGCAAGAATCCGAAGACGGTTAAAAATCAAGCTCATGGCTCCAGGGGAGCCCCTCACCAAAGAAACAAATGATGAAGACCATCTCCTGGAACTGCAGAGGAATGGGGAGTAAAGTAAAAGAAGAAGCAGTGAGAAGTCTTATTAGAAGAGAAACCCCGAACATTCTTCTGATCCAGGAGACCAAAATGGAGGACAAGGAGTTTCTCCAAATCAGCAAAAAGTTCTGGAAGGGAAGTAGCGGACTAGCAGTATCATCAAGGGGAGCCTCTAGGGGATTGGGCTCTCTCTGGAACGCCCTCAAGTACAGACTGGTCACGGAGGCACACAATAGCCATTGGCTGTTCTTGAAGATACATTCTGTAGAATCAAGGGAGACTATCTGCCTGTTCAATGTCTACGTACCTATTAATATAGGGGAGAAAAGGGAGTGCTGGGACTCCATTAGACATCTAGCGGAGACTGAGAACCTGGGAAACATCATTATTGCAGGGGACCTAAATCTCACTCTACGCACGGATGAAAAGCGAGAAGGCACAATCGTAAGGGACCCAGCAAGGGAGTGGGTGGAAGATCTCATGCAGGACTGGGATCTGCTCGATATCCCTCCAGATAACGGTAAGTACACCTGGACCAATAAGAGAATAGGCCCTGGTCATATTGCTGCTAGACTTGATAGATGTTTGGTGCAGAGTTCTTTTCTTTTGCTCGGTTTAGAATCTAGATTGCACATCCTCCCATGCAGTGTCTCAGATCATAAGCCCATTTTGTTAGAGATGTCAGGCCACAAGGATCTTGGTCCCATTCCATTCAGGTTCAACGCTCTTTGGGTTAAGGAGCCTGAGTTTTTGAATTTGGTTCAGGACAGCTGGAAATTGCCAGTGAAGGGTTCTCCCTTCTTCATCTGGGAAGAAAAACTTAGAAGATTGAAAGCTGCCCTCAAAACATGGGCCAAAGGCCTTCCCACCCCTGCAAAAGAAAGAAAGCAGGCCCAAGATAATCTTACACAGTATCAAGCCCAAAATGAGGATATAGAAATCACTACAAAAGTTTTAGACAAGGAGGCGGAGCTTCAACAAATCTATCACAAAGCCTGCCTTTCAGAGGAAGAGCATTGGAGACAAAAATCTAGGAGTCTATGGCTTAAAGCGGGAGATAGAAATTCTGCCTTCTTTCATAAACAAGCTCAAGCAAGAAAAAGCTTTAATTCTATAGCAGAAATCAAAGATGGCAATTTGATCCACAAAGACTTTGAGAGCATAAAGAATGCAGCTTACAATCACTTCAAAAACTTGTATAAAGAAGAGGGTGAGACTGATCCAAATTCCAAATTTCTGGAGGTGATACCCCCAAGGATCTCCCCTCTTATTAACCAGCAGCTCGAAGTGAAGATTTCCATCCAAGAAATAAAAGATGCTCTAGCCAGTATGGAGCCTGACAAAGCCCCAGGCCCGGATGGCTTCACGGCCAGATTCCTTCAAACTTGCTGGCAGATTGTGGAGAAAGATCTCTTCAAGATGATCCTGAAATCACAAAATTGTCAAAAAATTGGGGGCAGCACCAACTCTGCCTTTCTTGCCCTTATTCCCAAGGAAAAGGGTGCAAAAGAATTCAACCGGTTTCGCCCAATCTCTCTTTGCAACATTGGATACAAATTAATCACAAAGGTAATCACAAATAGGCTAAAAGGCATCCTTCCAGCGATCATACCTGAGAACCAAGGTGGATTTGTTCAGGGGAGACAGATTGTCGACAATTTCATCCTGGTGCAAGAGGCGATCCATTCGAGTCAACTTCGCAAAGAGAAGGGTATGGTGATTAAATTAGACCTGGCAAATGCCTTCGATCGTGTCAGGCAAAGTTTCCTTTGGGAAGTTTTGAAAAAGTTTGGCTTTGGACTGGGTTTTGTAAATTGGATTCGTGCTAGTATTGCTGACCCATGGATCGCCCCCTTGGTGAATGGGAGAGCAGTTGGCTTCTTCAAAGCTTCAAGAGGGCTCAGGCAAGGCTACCCCCTCTCTCCGCTGCTTTTCGTTCTCCAAGTTTCTGCCCTAAGTTTCTTCCTTGATCAGAAACTGGCAGAACAGGAGATCTTGGGGCTTAATATAGCCAGAGGGGTGAAAAATGTAAATCACACTCTTTTTGCAGATGATACCCTTCTGTTGGGGGCTGCGTCAGCTAGATCTGCCTTAAGGTTTAAGGAGGTTTTAGATGATTTCAGTGAAGTTACAGGAAGCAGTCTAAACAAAGGCAAATGTAAAGCTTTCTGCTGGAATATTTTTGCTCTCACTCTTTCTGCCATCTCCAGAACTCTGGGTTTTACTGCCACCCTCAGCTGGTCCTCCTTTATATACCTGGGTCTTCCCATCTTTCGCAATCTGGCTTATAGCAGAGATTGGGCCCCTCTTTTGGACAAATTCAAGGCAAAATTTCAGGCTTGGGGTTTCTCTTGGTTAAACCTCGCAGGCAAACTCGTTCTAATCAAATCAGTCCTCAGCAGTCTCCCCATCTTTCAATTTTTTGTGCTCCTAGCACCCTCTGGCATTATAAAAAAAATTGAAGCCTACATCCGCAAGTTTTTTTGGAAAGGTGGCAATCTCAATGACAGAAAAATCCCATTGGTCAGTTGGGAGAAAATTTGTAAGCCTTTGATGGAAGGAGGCCTTAACTTCAAAGATTTTTGCTTTCAAAATATCGCCATGGGGGCCAAGCTCTTCTGGCGAATCATCGCTCCGCATCCAGGCTGGGCGCAAAGAGCTCTTTGGAGGAAATACCTCACGGGGAATAGGAAAAGATCCCTGGATAATTCTCTTCCCACGACAGGAACGCATTTGGTTAAACGTTGTCATAAAGCAGTTTCTCTTATCAAAGATAGAGCGTTCTGGATACCGGGCAATGGTAAAGACATCAAGATCTGGGACGACAGCATCATGCTGCAACCTCCCTTAGCGTCGCAAAGCTCCCTGCATGCGCTGCGACATTGGATGGATAATGCAGGGTATGTTACTCTGTGGGATATTTCACAATGGTTAGACAGCATCTTGCTGCGATGGTGCCTTCCTCCCGTGCCTCCAGAGCTATCGCAGGCCAGACAACTCCTTCTCTCATTGTTAAATGGCAAAGCGCCTCTACGCACAGGTAAGAAAGATGCTCGGGGATGGGGAACCGCCCCAGGTATGTATACGGTTGCGCAGGGGTACAAGTGTCTTCAAGAACGCCCCTATGTCGCCCCCGATCCTGCTGTATGGAAGGGGCTGTGGAAATACAAGTCTCTGCCAAAGGTCGACATTTTCTGTTGGTTGCTTTGCCATAGAGGAATCTTAACAGATGACAAACTGAAGAAAAAAGGTTTTCAAGGCCCATCTAGATGCCACCTATGCTGCGAAAATGAAGAGAGTGCCCAGCACATCATTTTGGACTGTAAATTTTCAAGAGAAATCTGGCAGATCCTTTTGAACTATTGGAAAACAGAGTTCACTCTTCCTGTGTATATTTCTGACTTATTTGCTAATTGGCAGATTTGCTATCCAGGAACTCTTCCAAAAAACGAAAGATTTAAAGCAGCATGGTTCTCCTTGCCGAAATTCATATGCTGGAAAATCTGGCTTGAGCGTAACAAAAGAGTTTTTAGGGATGAAAATTTAAATCCTCAGCTCATCACCATCAAAGTCAAAAGCCTCTGGAAAGAAAATTTGGGTGAGCATTTATTGGAAGTGAACTTAAATCAAAATGATTTAGATTGGGGTGCCTCGTTGGGTCTTCAATTCTCTGGTGAAACAAGGCAGCACAAGAGCATAAAAGAGTGGCAATTCAGAGGAAATGAGCAAGAACTTTCAGACTTGCTCACCAGACAAGCCAGATTCTGTTTATTCTTCAATGGGGCTGCGAAAGGCAATCCCGGTTTGGCTGGGGCAGGAGGAATTATAAAGAACAAGGAGGGCATAATTGTGACCAAGTATGCTTGGGGTCTTGGGCATTCCACCAGCATCCAAGCTGAAGCCTTGGCACTTCTGCAGGGTCTTAAGCAAGCAAAGGCCATCGGTACTTCAGATTTAAGTGTTATAGGAGATTCTCAGTCTATCATCAAATTTTTAGTGGAGGATTCCTCTCCTGCAGATCTTAGATTGGCTAGAGCGATCTTAAGAATTAGAAACATGGTGAAATATTTTCGAACTGCAAGCTTCCTCCATGTATTGAGAGAAAACAATAAAGATGCAGATTTGGAAGCCAACAGGGCGGTGTCCCTTTCAGAAGGCTCCCTTCTGGTAGACGAAACTGAGGAGTGGGACTCTATCCCATAAAGCTGCAATGTTTTTCCGCATCATTTTACAACAGTTTGTGTGTTTATATAAGCTAGGAAAAATAACAAAGATAGACTCTCTAGCCTCGTGTAAAAATTGTGGATTCCCAAAACTTGGGGCCTACGATCAGACCGTGGAAGAAAGACTAAGGGCTAGGCCCGACATATTGTAACCGATGAAGGCATTTGGCCACTTTCTAATATAAACTCATACCCGTTCTTGTAAAAAAAAAACATGTGTATATAGTTGGTAACTCATGTGGGGACAATTTCTCACAAAAATATCCACCAAATATTCTCCCAAATCCTCCCAAATATGCACTAACTTCACAGATTCGAATTTCCAAGTAAGCAGCTCTCATTTAATGCTGGAAATTCAATTTTATTTGAGCACATGTCTTTTCCTTGATTTTTGGAGTCTACATCAACTTGGGACTTCACTTTAACTCCTCCATAATTTTCCATCTCATTTCCACCTCATTTAATATGCGTGGATATTTATTTTTCTACATTTATTTAATTTCTAACTTAATTAATTGCTAGATTTCCCACTAAACTTAGGAAAAATGGCTTTTGAGGGTTCAAAACACATTTTTAACCCCTCAAAGTGTGTCATAATAGAAAGTTGAACATGAGAGGTTTAATTTTGATTACTCGTACCCTATAAAACTTCTCTAAACAACAATGATTACAATTTAATTACAATTTTTATTGCAATTTCCGATTTGCGGGAAATCTAAAAAATTAAAAAATCACTACTTAGACCTAACCAAATTCCACGAAATTTTTTGTGTGATCTAGTATGGTAATATAAATTGACTCTAGACACTAGGACTCACCCAAGGCCTCACCATCAAGCCGTACTTCGGCTTTGGAGTAAAATTGGAAGAAAAAACTCAATTAATTATTAACTCTTGGTAGGGAGATGATAATTAACCATGTAAAAAAAACCTCCCAGAGTAATACTCATTTGTTGGCAAGGTCCTAGGTAACTCTAGACACTAGGACTCACCCAAGGCCTCACCATCAAGCCGTACTTCGGCTTTGGAGTAAAATTGGAAGGAAAAACTCAATTAATTATTAACTCTTGGTAGGGATATGATAATTAACCATGTAAAAAAAACCTCCCAAAATAATACTCATTTGTTGGCAAGGTCCTAGGCTACCTAGGCCTGTTACAGACTCAATACTGACTCAAAACACATCATTACTAGCATCACTTATTACAATTCTCCATAGGGCGTGGAATCTGGGTACAAGAGAAAATGATAAGAAGTAGAAGCAGAGTTTAAAAACTATGTTGAACTGATGATATCCGATGGTACATGTTGTCGCACAGATTGTCTAGACACCGCGACAACAGCTCAGATCGGGGGCTGTCACCCTGATCCCCAATCTCTCTATCTAAGCTGTCTCCTTGCAAGCTAAGAGAGGTAGACTCTAACAGAAATGAAAGAAAAGAACTAGTTGAGAATCAACCAATTCAGGAGACACAGTCAAATAACCAAGTACTTGTTAAGATTAACGAGATTTCACAAACCCAATTAGATTTGAAAATTAAAACCAGTGCCTTATGGAGATAAAATATCTTGTTATAAAAATTAAAGCCAAGTAATTGATGTATAACTGCTGCTATGAAAACACAAATGATATTCGATGAAACACCCTCATAATTATGCATTAACCATGTTCGATAAAGATATGCGTTTTATCATTACTTGAAATATTTCCAAAGTGAACTTTAAACAATTATATGCCAATTTCAAGCAATTTAAAACCATAATAACTCAAAAAATCAACAACCACAGCTAAGCATTAAACTTTGAACCAACGATTTAAATTCGAGATAAAAAATATTATCATGAAGGTACCATCGAAATTAAATGTCAGATCATTGCAATATTTCCGAATTTATGATATTCTAAATGACCCAATCCAGAAATTTAAAATGTTCCTGTATAGTCAAACTTAGGATAAAAAATTAAAAGCTCATTTGACTATGAGGCTTTTTGAATTTTTGAAATTTTTTTTATATTTTTTATATTTTTTTTAAATCCTAAAACAAAAATTTAAAACTTAAAATCCTAAATAAAACTAAAGCTAAAGTTAAACTAAGGCTAAATCAAAACGAGAAATTAAATAACAAGAATTAAAACTAAACTAAGACTAAATATTAAAATCTAAAAGCTAAACTAACTAAGCATTAATTAAAATCTAAAAAAAAATTAAAACTAAAAACTGCGCTTTAAAAAAAAACTAAGACTAAAGTAAACAAAACTTTAAACAAAAATAACGCTAAATGACAAAAATCGAACCTAAAAAAAAAAATTAAAACCTAAGACTAAACTTAAGCTATAGCAAATATGAATCCGCATTCAACAAATTAAAACGCTGACCTTGAGTTTTAATGTATACGTGAGTTTTTTGTTTGCTTTTGCGTGCAGGTTAGATGGCGGGAGAGGGAGAACGAGGTTGACGGAAACGTAGGAGGAGGAGCTGAAAAATGCAGTCGGACGAAGGCTGGTAAAGGAGGACATCAGGACGTGAAGGTAGAATGGCAAAAGAGGGAGACGTGAGCCAGCGTATGGATGGCTCGATTGCAGGGAAGAAGATAAGGACGGCAGAGGAGAGGATCGATGGTGAAGCGGTAGAGATTGAGGGCGGATAAGGAGAAGCAAAGTGTAATAGAGGACGGCAAATGGGAAGAGATGAGGGAAGAGATGAGTCTGGACAGCGGATGGGAGGTTGATTGATGCAGATCGATGGGTATTGATAGCGTTTTTTTGCAGCGAGTAGAGACAGAAAAACCCAGTGCAATCAAAACGCCCAGAGAACTTAAAATTCCTTCTGTTAAAATCAGCTCTTCAATGGTCTTTAAATCAAATAACGTTCAGATTTTCCCACAGAAGCGATTTGAGGCCAGAACTGGCCCTTGGGGTTTAGATCTGGCTCAGATCTAAAAAAAAATTCTGAGTAAACCCTGCAACCTGCAAGACCAGTTAGATCTTGAAAATATATACACAAAAAAATTTATTAAACCCTTACAGCCCTAAAAAATACAAATTTACAAGCTAATTTACAGATCTGAAGCCTTCATGGCCAGATTTAAACCCATTTCAGCACAATTTTAGAAATTTGAAATTTTAAAGATAGGCACAAGCCTTAAAAGACCCTATAGAAAAACACAAATTCGTAAGATAGATTTAGAAATTTAGAAACAATGGGCTTTTTCAGATTTACGAATCTGAGAGTCGGCTGGTCCAACTGAAGACTTCCCTAGACGCTCAAATCTTAAAAAAAAAAATTCCCTGCACACTTAGATCTAATCTTCAGATTGATAGAGATTTAAGAAAATAACATGAGATCCTTCAGAAAAATAGATAACTAGTCTTCTCGTTAGATCAAAAATGTCATTTTATGAACCCAGAAAACTGCACAAGATGCCTGTATGCAGATTAATCCATGAAGGCCATCAACCATAAAAATGAAAAAATAAAGTAGCAGAGTTTAGAGATAAATCACCACATAGATCTGGGAAGGAACACCAAAGTTTGTAACCCCAAAGTCTTTATGCTTTATTCATCAAAAGGAATCACAAGAGCTTCCAAGAACAAGTGCACGATCCTAAGATCGGATGACTCAAGACTGACAAAGACCTCTAATTTATAAGACAAAATCTCCAACGGCTAGTTCGGTTGATCCATGTCAAAATAATCTCGACCATCGAAAAGATTTGATCATCTTTTAATCTGGACCGTCGAAATTATAAATTTGGGGAGAAAACGAATTTATCATTTAAATCCATTTTAATTAACTCAAAAATACTATTTTTGAGTTAATTACCCCAAAATTTTGAGTTTGACATAACCAGCTAGGCCCAAGGGTCCAAAATTTCTTAAAATTCTCAATATTCCCTTGGCCTGGGGTCTTTAAAAATTCATTTTTTAAGGACCAACGAATTTTGCCTTTGAAGGATTTTAACTCACCTAGGACCTAGAATTAATTAAATTTCTGGCTTAGGATTTTTAATTAATTTGACCAGAAATTTTAATTAATTGACTGAGAGGGGATTTTAATTATTTTTTCCAACCCTCTTTACAAAAGATAATACATTTAGACACATGAAGGGGGGATACCCATTCGTATAGACCCTCAAATAGATACCCAATTCTGCGACTCAAAACATGATCTAGTAGACCAAGTAGCTTGTAATAAAATAATCTAGCCAAATAGCTAGGATTATTCCCAAACTACTTTTACAAAGACTCGATAGAAAATACTAAGACTCACTTAGCATGCTGATGACAAAATCCACCCTAGCTTTGGGGTGAGGCTGGAGAGGATAACTCTGCCGATAACTTGTGTCGAAAAACACAAGAAAATCAGTGAGACAAAAAACCTCCTAGGATAGAAATTGTCACCAACATACTAGGCTTACCTAGGTTGTTACATACATGACGGTCTTACTTAGATCATTTACATCATAAATATGCAGAATGGGTTTACATCATTTATAACAAAATGTCGACTGATGATGGAATCTGAATGGCGCGACCACATCGAACATGAGGAATCCCATTTGAAAAAATGGGGGTGTACTGCTATGGGGTCGTTGACAAAGTGTGGTCAATAGTACAAATGTTTTTGGGTTCATCCTTGGGCATGGAGTCTTCTCATTATCATCAGGTGCCACTCCAGTGGTCAACAGACCCTATGCCGCCCCTGAGGGTCTCTGTGTAATCCCTAAGGGTCTCCTGCTGCCTAACGCTGCTCTGGGAGAGACTACGTAACTGAAGCTACCCCTGCGCTGCGCAGGTGCTGCTGTGTCTCTGCTCTACCTCTGGAAGTTGCTCTCTGCCTCTTGCTAATTCTAGGCACTGGGATCAGACCATCCCTTTTGCCTGAACTCCCCTCTCTACAGCTGAAACACTTCTGAGAATTCTTAGCAAACCCTGCCCTAGATTCTCAGCTTAGCTTCAGTGCTCTGCCTTTGTATGTCTTTACAAATGACCCAAAGCCTTTCCTTTATACTTTTCTCATTGAGAAACCAACGACCATGTTCAGATCTTGAATCAGTGGCTAAGATTAAAAGAAAGCTTGATCTGTGTGACTTAAGACAATTTCATCACATGTTTAATTTAATTAACTTTAATTATTTAATTTTCCTAAGTTTAGACTTAGGAAATACATTAAAATAATTAATTAATTAAATATCTCCCAAACTAGATGAAATTTCCCAAATCCCTTTCTGGGTCTTGTAGATCAAGTGTACTCTAGTCCCTCCACATGTTTTGGGAGCTAGAGCACATCCGATGTTAGCCCAATACACAAAATCTCAGGACTCCCTCTTAGCACGGAGTGTGCTCTAGCAATACATCACACCATGTATCACAAGATTTTGGGCACTGGTTTCTGTGCTATTGATGTTGGGCCTGCTGCCCTTCAACACTGCATCACTGTTGCCATTGTGTACTACTGCCCATGACACTATCACCGCCACTGCCACATCTGTACTGTAGCTCCCTCTCAATCTGTTGCATCCGTGCTGCCATCTGCTGCACTGCATCTTCAGTTGCTGAGAGAAACAACTGAATCTTCTGCCCAATCTTTGACAGACAAGTCATTTGGACTGCAACCTCATCATTGAAGCTCCATCGGTTGCTGGTCTATGCTTTCATCTGGATGATGATGCAAAGCTACAGCTCTGCACTACGTAAGCAGACTCTCTCTACATTGCTAAAGTCACATTAGCCCCTTGTGCTGAAATCTATCACACTGCTATTGCACTGCGTTGTCCTCCTGAAGCCTCCATGCTACTGCAACTCTGTTGAAGTCACATCAGCCCCTACGTTGCTGCTGTCTCTACGTTGTTGCTGCATCTGCACTTCGCTGCTCCTTCCAGCCTTCAGTTCTACCTCTGCTTCATCTGTGATCTTTGCACCCACTACTCCACTTGTCTCGCTACTGTCTTAAGGCTCCCGTAGCTTGGATGTGACCCAAGAGATGAGCTGCTCAAGGATCTCGCCCTCATTCTGTAGCTGCTCTAAAGATCCATGTCATCCCACTTTTGTGGTTCATGAGCGCTCAGGGTTGCATCATCTTTTGACCCATCATCTGCCACATCAGCCTTGGAAAAAAAAGCTTCCTTGTCCTTTTTCTTCTGAGGACAGTTGCTGGTGAAATGTCCTAGTTCGCCACACTGGAAGCACTTGATCTTTGACAAATCTATCTTCTTCTTTCCCTACTTCCTCTTTGATGCCAAGGCAACATCTTCTTCATCTTCCTTCTTCACCTTACTCGATCCCATGCTGTACTGTTTCTTGGTGAATCTGCGGAGTTCTTCTTGGCGCATGATTTCCCACAAGTTGTCCTAGTTGAGGAGGTCCGCTCTGCCCAAGATTCTTTGGACAAAGGTTTCCCACTCATCTGTGATTGCATTGAGAGCAGTCCTAACCATCACATCATCCTCCACCTTTGCACCCGTGGCAGTCAACTGGTCTCTCATCGACTGTAATATGAAGAGAAAATGTTCCATGTCTTCCCCCTTGGTCATCATGAATGACCACACCTGAGTCTCCAGAAGCATCTTCCTCTGGACAGACTTCCACTCATATAGGGCTGTTAAGGCCTTCCACATCTCATTAGCTGTCTTCTTCTTAGCTATGTGTGGGACAACATGGTCCTTAACTCCATTCATTATCAGCCGCTTGGCATGTCCAGTCGCTTCAATATGCTTCCTTAGGAGACCTGCATCGGTCGGTGTGGCCAGAACTCGTTTTGCATGGTCTCGTAGATGATATGCCTCTAGGACTATCAGGGTTCTAGCTTTCCAAACTGCAAAGTTGGATAGGCCATCTAATCTATCCTTATCACGGAGTCCATGAGGAGCCATCTGCGCAAAAATCTGTCGGACCTCCTCTTCTCTCTGCTAGAGATCTAGATCTAGGATCCTTTGCGAAATGGGCACCCTTTGCCCCCTTTGATAACTGATTCCCCTCCTTGGAAATCTGCCAAATCAACAATGATTCAGCTCTCTTCGATCCTCTGATCGATCTGCAAGTTTCTTTGGCTAGAAGCTCTCGGAGAGGTTGATCTCCTCCAGCTCTTTGTCACTAGTGCTTAGGCTAAAATTCTGAAGAATTCAGAAATTTAACCCCACCAACACCTTCTGAAGTTCTACAGCTTTGATCTAGGCACTTCTGGATCTGACAGCTTCAGATCTGCATCACCTTGGCTGGCTTCAGACAATCCCAGCACTACCTCTACGCAGTAAGTGTGTGGGCCTGCTAGAAGACAGCGTAAGACTACGTCACCCTGCCCTCTGCGTAACTTTGCTCTCTCTGAAACTGCGTTGTCCCTTCAGATCTGCCCTTCTGCTGTTGCTGTTGCACTTCCTGATGCTTTCTGCAGCAAGATCCTTCAGTCTCTTGCTGGTGACCCTGCTAGATTTGCAATTGCTCTGATACCATGTGAAATTTATGAATGTTACTTATGCAGAAATCTACTGTTAGATTTGGTTACACTTCTCCTACTTAATTAAGTTATTCAGCTGAAAATTCAGATTAATATCGAAGAAAACACATAATAGACTTTCACCAATTCAGATCTAGAAAAAGTACATGCACACATAGGCAAAGCGACATAAGGATTTTCTGGACAATAGTCCCCGAAAAAACCCAATGTGGGAAAACCAGTCCGCTGGCTGCTGGAGGGTTTTATTATTAGAGTTTTATGAATACAATAAATCTGGGTTCTAAATCTGGAAAACCCGACAAAGAAAATATAGATCTGCAGCTTACCTACTGTTCTGAAGCCAAAATATTGACTGATCCACTCCCTCAAACGGGATTTATAGGACTCAGCCATATTTTGGCCCTAGAAACCCCAGTGCTGCCCCTGTGTCAGCCTCTATAGCCTCTACGTCCCTCTGCGCTGGCTTGAAAAGGGCTGCGTAACCCCATAATGGGTGATGCAGACCCTACGCTGCCCCTAAGGGTCTCTGCGTAACCCCTGAGTATCTCCTGCTGCCTAACGATGCCCTGGGAGAGACTGCGTAGCACCTACGTAGAACCTGCATAGCTGAAGCTGCCCCTACGCTGTGCAACTACTGCCCTCTCTGCTTCTGCGTCTCTGCGCTGCCTCTGGAAGCTGCTCTCGACCTCTTGTTGATTCTAGACATTGGGATCAGACCATCCCCTTTGCCTAAACTCCCCTCTTTGCAACTAAAACACTTTTTAAGGAGCTTTCCGGATTATCCACAGTGCTAGAAAACGAGTGTCGACGTTTTGAATCCCAATGGGGATCCATCATCAGGACAAACACTTCTGAGAATTCTTAGCAAACCCTGCTCTAGAATCTCAACTTAGCTTCAGTGCTCTGCCTCTATGTGTCTTTACAAATGACCCCAAGCCTTTCCTTTATACCTTTCTCGTTGGGAAACCAGCGGCCATGATCAAATCTTGAATAAATGGCTAAGATTAAAGGAAAGCTTGATCCGTGTGATTTAAGAAAATTTCATCACATGTTTAATTTAATTAACTTTAATTATTTAATTTTCCTAGGTTTAGACTTAGGAAATACATTAAAATAATTAATTAATTAAATATCGCCCAAACCAAAGGAAATTTCCCAAATCCCTTTCCGGGTCTTGTAGATCAAGTGTACTCTAGTCCCTCCACAAATTTTGGGAGCTACAACACATTCGATGCTACCCCAATACACAAAATCTCAACAGATATATCATCATAAATAATACCTAAGAGAAAGGGAGGACCAATTTTAGCCTCATCCTCCTTGTTGTTGTCATAAATGGGAGCACAATATTGAGGACCAACAATTTCCCATTTCTCCTTTTCAATATGGAAGTAATCTCCAATGTCATCTTCTAAGGGGAAAATGGGATGACCTTCCTCAAGGTTCTCAAAAGGAAAGTCATTAGGAGTAATATCCTCGAGAAAGGTAAGGTTGGTCTCAACTTCATCCTTCCCAACACGTGTTCTCAAAATCATCCTTTTCGTCATGTGGACCCAAGGACGACTCATCTTCCTGTTCATTACTTAGATTCTCAATGTCTTGATGATGGTCAATGAAGGCTTCCTCTTGGATGCTTGATGTCGGGCATACTTGAAAATGTCTAAGAAAGCCATCAACGAACTCCTCAATAGATGAGATGCTCTTAGGTTCATGATCATGCAACCATGAGTTATGATCACCGAGAGATCCCATGAACAACAACATAAGGACATCTTGATGAGCAACCTCCTTCCTTGAAGCATGTGCATTAAATATTTCTACGTGGTCAATTGTGGAGAGTGGATCACCATCAAACAAGGGCACCCCACGTACCATCCTTCCCGTGACATGATTAGGGTGCCCAGGGACGCTAGCGATGTCCAAAGCAGGAAATTTATCAAAGAAAGACAACCTATTTGAGATATGCATGAAGAATATGTAGGATTCGCCAGGGTGAATTTAAAAATGCCTAGAAAAATGCTTGCTTCACCCTACAAGCATCGACCTTAAAGTTCAATGAAGAACTAGGGCTTCGTTCTGCCAATGGAGTCACCAATAATGTTATGTCAATATGTCGTGTGGGGAACAAAACACACGTTTTGTGTCCTCGACAACGACGCTAGAAATGTTACCACTCAAACTAGTAGGGGTCCTAAAAGGGGATCCTTGAAGGTCTACCACTAGGTCAAGGACAAAAATGCAGCAATAGCCCATTGTCACCTCGGCTAAGGCTCCCTACTCTTTACAGACTTTCACAGATGGGAGCAGACTCGTTATAATAAGGATCACAAAATCAAATGGATCGATGATAGGATGAGAGGTGATCCTAAAATCCTATTCACAAGAGAGGCTCAAATATATGGCTTGCTTGCTTTGAAAGCAAGATGAAAGACTCCATAGGAAGGGCTTAGGGGAATTCTAAGAGCCAGGGTTTGAGTATATGATTTGTAAAGAACATTCTTAGCTCCTAAAATCCTTGTGGAAACTTGGTTTCCAAGTGGTCTTTGTGAAATTGGCTTTAATGAGTTGTGGGACCACATGGGACCAAGTGGACCCGGGTTAGGTCAAGGGGGTAGGGTTTAGCAACCAATGATATGCTTGAACTAATCAGGAGGGAGAAGGGGATAAAGCAAGGAATTTTCAATGAAAGGTAATGCAATGATCCTAGTGAGGTTTCTAGCCTAAGGAGACCAAGGGCAAGAATCGATCTTTGATCTAGGGCTTGCGATATCTCAAGATCCCACCATCGGAATCTCATGAAATTTGGAGGGCTTTGTGAGGACACACCAGTGCAGTTGTGGACCAAAAATTGAAATGTTTGGATGGATATATTGTGAGATAATTGATGCCCTAGGTGACCTATGTAGGCTAGGCCTAGAAAAGAGGGGAAGGTGAAATAAATAAGCTTTTAGGTGATCACCTATGGAGGACCAGTGCCTAATTCTTTTGGGGACATTGGAGTCAAGTAGAATTATGACTATGGACTTTGGATTTTCTATGTCAAGGAGGCCTCAAAGATAACTTTGCTTAGCATTAAGGCAACAACAAAAGCAGCTTCAAAGACTTTTATACTTTGTTTTGCAAATATATGGCTTATCAAGATGAATTTCAACAATGAAACATCTCTAGGAAAATTCACTCATTTACACATGGCCCATACATGAAGGAACACTATCTAGAAACAAAATTTCCACAACTTCGGATAAATGGATGCAGTAAATTAGCCCTATTATAGCGAAATCCCAACAACAATGTATGTGACAAAATAGAAAGAAAGAATAGCGTTAAATTGCACTTACATGTATAATATTATAACCAACCATCAAAACTTTGCCAATAAAGAAGCTCCAAGACCAAAGAAAATTATCCAAACATCAAAATTCATTCCATGCTCCAAAAATTCGTCCTCCAAGAAAGATAGCGAAGTTGTCTAAAGAGATACAAGTCCAACCAAATGATGATGCTAAAATGAATTCCTATCACTTGTATTTATACACTTCTAATGAGTTTGATTTAGCTAATTAGGCCTACATTAGCCCTTAGACTAAAATAATGTGCAAAATAACTAACTTTTGGTGACAAGCCCACCAAACTAGCTCATAAACAAAAGAATAAGCCTCTCAAGAGGTCGAATGATCAATAATACATGTCGTTGGGCCTTCTAAGAATCCTGATGAAGTCCGTAGGTGACATAATGAGAAACAAGACTCCCAAAAGTAGTGGACAAGGGGTTGGCCCAATGTTCTCCAAATAATAAACCTCTGGTGCTCCCAATGGGTGTGGGGGAACACAAGTAACCCCAGGTATAGCAGTGGATACCCCTTTTAAGGTAGGGCTGTTCATTTCCCACCAGGGGTTGGGAGAACCACAGGTTCGAGAATGATAAAGGAGGCTCGTCTAGGGCCTTTAGGAACCAAGGTGATGGCCATGGGTATGGGGTAGAGCTCATGCATTTGGATTTTGCCCACGTGCTAAATGTGTTTGTCCCGATCATCTTTTGCATTTTATGGTACATTTCCCTGTTGAATGTGCCCAATTATGCTTTTACTTTTCTTTTCAGTTGCATCAACCTCCCGGGCATTATTTCAAGCCTGACCCAAGATGTGGGCAAGGGGAAGGGGAGGCCAACACTATGTGGACCCAATGGGGAAATGTGGACCCAGGTGGGAAGAATAATGAATGGGTCTATAATGAATGGAAGGGGAGTAATGTATGTGGATGAGTGAGGTGGACCATGGAACCAAAAATCGTGGTTTCTAATGTATACCACCCTAAAACCCAAAAGTCATTAAAAGATATCCCATGGGACTAAGATCCAAGGTTAACATCCAAAAGAGGTCTAGGGGACAGAAGCACAAACCTAACCCACTCTTTTCGTCGAATCCCCTCATTAATCCATGCCCAGAAGTGTCCATGATAAGCAAACTACAATACTCAATTACCAATTGACAAGGCATACCTTCAGGTTCGAGAGGCCTACCTTTAAGCATAGAATCATGACAAATGGGTGAGGGATCACACGGTTGTCTCAAGTGGTTGAGAAAT
Organism: Pinus albicaulis; assembly: GCA_034641835.2. Classification (NCBI taxonomy): domain Eukaryota; kingdom Viridiplantae; phylum Streptophyta; class Pinopsida; order Pinales; family Pinaceae; genus Pinus; species Pinus albicaulis. The sequence continues at coordinate 1,446,692,321 of CM076575.1, forward strand.
GGAACGACGAGCTAGTTGGTGGCTGCAAAGGGCTACTGGCTGCCGACTGAGGACCATATTGGAGAAAATTTTCTCCTAGGGATATCACCCACAAAATGGTAGGTAACACTACCAAAGCTGCATTGATGAAATTGTGCGTAGCTCCACCATCGACCAAAGATGTGATTCATTGCCCCTTTGCAACCCACCCAATCCTGATGATGTAATATTTTGGAATCCTTGAAAGGGTGGCAATAGTACCAATCCTAATTTTTGTACGTGTTTATCATCTTCTTTAGCCTCCTTAAGGGTCTGCTCTTCTTTAGAGTTGCTAGGCTCATTTCTTGGTGTTGGTTTTGGAACTTCTTCATGTTGATTTGTGTAGCATCGGATGTGCTCTAATTCTCAAACTTTATGGAGATTCTTAGACACATGCATTACAGATAACACAGAAATTGTTTTGGGAAATTCCACCCAGAAACAATTTTATTTGATAAATTAATTATTTTTAATGAGGACCCTAAGTATAACTTAGGAAATTAATATAATTAATGGGTATTATTTTAAACTATGGGTGAAACTTCTAGAAAAATCAAATCAAGTCTAAATGTAATCTTAACCGTTGATTGGAGATCTAATCTCGGCTGTTGAAGTCTCAATGAGAAGACTATAAGGAAGGCTTGAGGGTCATTTGTAGAATACACCAAGAGGATCAGGTGATTGAATTTTCTGAAGTGAGCAGTGCTCAAGACGAAAACCAGATCTAAGTGATTCTTCATTGTAGTGAAGGGCAGAGACAGTATGCGAAGAGAAATTTTTCTCAGCTGGGGAATGATCAGCAGAGAAGGGCAGAGAGAGATCCAACAAATATTGTGCAGAGTCAGAGAGGCTGACGCAGAGCCACGTAGGGCTATGCAGAGGCTGCGCAGAGGGCCAGAGGAAATCCAAGGGTTTGCTGAAGCCAGGGTTTGAGACCGAGAGGCAGAGATCAGAATTTCTATGGAGCAGATCGATTCACCAGCTGAGTGATGCAGTGCCCAGAAGGGTTGACGCTGGGACTGCACAAAGGCAGCGTAGATCCTATCAGAGGCATATCATTCAGTGGCCAGATCAGTTGAGATTTCTAGTGATAGAGTGAGGTAACTTCACTGATATTTCTGTCAGTGATATTCTCTGTAACTAAATTGTCCCGAGTGACATTCAGTGATGTATTCAGATATTACTGCTGCTTAATAATAAACCCCTTAGACATGTTGCACCGGTTTTCTTGCATTGGGTTTTTCCGGGGACATTTATACAAAAATAACGGTGTCATGTGTGTGTTATTTCTCTTGCTGAGTTTACTATTTTCACATATAATTTAAGTAAGTGAAGGTTTTTCAGTAACTACTTCCATGTTTTCAGAAGTAATTTGCAAAATAACTTGTTAAATCTAATTTACAAGTAGGAGAAGTAGTTTAGTTTGTTGCTGTAGGATTCTAGACCTAGGACTTGGAATTTTCACATGGTATCAAAGCGTTGATTGTGGAACAAGAAGAGTAGATCCAATGATGGCACGGAGGCTAAAGAGCTGCAGAAAGAAGCAAATCGAATCCCCAGAGGGATTGTGCAGTCTAGGCCTGGAAGGGCTTCCAGATCAGAATTTTGCCGAGCCCGAAGGAGCAACACGGAGCTGGTGGGACGCAGTTTTTTGCAAGCAGAATTTGTTTTGTTGGGAAAAAAGTCGTCAGAAGAGGAAGAAGCAGCACAGTGAGGGAATTTTCTTCCTCGGGAAGTTCCTAGCCAGGGAAATTCATTTTTCTAAGATCTGAGCAGTTGATCCAGGCAGCAGATCTACAAACTCCAGAAGGAGTGCGTAAGCTTGTCCAGTGCTGCGTAGAGGGGGAAGAAGAAGAGCAGATTCGACATTCTTGACGGCCATGGCAGCTCACGGGCTTAGAGATCAGGACCGGTTGGAGGGAGCCTCCAACTATGTGATCTGGAAGGCAAAATCACTTGCCTTCTAGATGAGTACGATCTCAAGATTTTTGTGACGCATACGGTAGTTGTCCATGCAGATCCAGATCACCTGAAGTAGTACACGACTGATATGACGAAGGCCAAAAGGCTGATTCTTGATGGAGTCAAGGATCACATAGTGTTCCATATAGCTGGCAAGGACACAGCTAGGCAGATGTGGGAAGCTTTGGCAGCGCTATATGAAGGTTCTTCTGAACAAAAAATGATGATGATGCAGATGCAAAAAGGGGAGCGTATTGTTCCGTTCCTGTCGAAACTTTAGGAAATCCAACTAGCAGCAGTGGGGGCCACCCCTTCTCCTAAAACAATGGTGAGACTGGTTCTTAACGCAGTCTTTGAAGAATGGCAGGTGTTCGTCCAGAGCATCCTTGGCAGAGCACCTTGCCGAGCTGGGAAGAAATGTGGGCTTCTCTTCGGCAAGAAGAGCTAAGGAGGGACCTGGTCAAGTGTAAAGTTGATGACAGTAGTGGCAGTGAATCGAAGTTGAAGCAAGAGGAGGAAGAAAATGTAGCCCTCACATCCAAAGGGCGGCAGGAGAAATAGAGACGTAAGAAATACGTCTTGAAGATTAAGTGCTTCAGGTGTGGGGAACTTGGTCACTATGCTACCTTGTGTCCTTTGAAGAAAAGGGACAAGGACGAGAAGCACGATGCGAAGGCTACGACCGCGAAGATCGATGAGGATGAGTACGCCATGAGTGCCCACGCATCTCCAGGTGGGAGATGGGGCGATATTGAGTTGTAAGTTCGCAAGAACTTAAGTTGGGTAGGATCCTTGAGGTGTCCACCTCTTGGATCATAACCTTGCTATGGGTGCCCAATATCAGCAGTAACATGTTGGAGGAGTTTTCAGTCGATGCAGAGGAGTGAAGAATCAACAAATACAGTGGTTAGTAGTGCAGAGCAGAGTTGCAGCAATGCAGAGGGACACAGTGTAGAGCAGCAGCAACGCAGTGCTTCAGAGGGATGACGTGGGTCTAGCAGCAGTCAGAGTTTCAACATCAAGATGTATCCCAAACACTTGTTTAGATTCAAGTATGTTTTTCAGTTGCTTCTCTCAGCAGCTGAGTTGCAGTGCAGTGTTAGGAGTGGTAGGGATAGAAGTAGATGCAACATTTGAGAGGGAGTTGCAATACAGATGCAGTGTTCATCGTGGTAGGGTCAGCAACAGTACAGTTGTAGCAGCAGCGCAGTGATTGATGGGCAACATGTCAGACATAAGCAGTGTAGTGATTGATGGGAAGCATGTCAGACATCAGCAGTGCACAGGGAGATGCTTCAGAGACAGAGCAATGTGTACCAGGGCATATTTGCTAGAGCACATTCCTCGCTAAGAGGGAGCGTTGATTTGTGGTAGCATCAAATGTGCTCTCAGTCTCAAACTTTGTGGAGAGGCTTAGACACATGTATTACAAATATCCTAGAATTTGTTTTGGGAAATTACACCCAGAAACAATTTTATTTAATAAATAAATTATTTTTAATGAGGACCCTAAGTCTAACTTAGGAAATTAAAATAATTAATGAGTATTAATTTAAATTGTGGGTGAAACTTCTAGAAAAACATATCAGTTTAAATGTCATCTTAGCCATTGATTGGAGATCTAATCTCGGTCGTTGAAGTCTCAACGAGAAGACTATAAAGGAAGGCTTGAGGGTCATTTGTAAAATACACATGGTGTCTGGAGGCATTCGCTTGATATACTCCATCATCCGAGCAGTTTGGCTTTTGTTCCGATGCATTCCGATAACTTTCGGAATTTTGAGTTATTTATGGGCTTAACTCAGCTGATTATGCTCAAGGTGGCATTCCGGGAGGAATATACGATGGAACACCTTAGTGTAATAGCTCATCGGAACCGGGACGAGGAGACCTACACGATGGGGCAGTTAGACAGAGATTTCAGTGACCGGAGGAGGCGTGGTAGCCAATATACCCTTTTCTGCATTAAAAAGGAATATTTTATAATATTTTAATAAAAGGGAAAAGTGCTCCATAAATAAAATAATAATAAAATAATGCTCTAGAAGGCTCCAAGGGATCTATAAAAGGAAGGGAGGAGGCCATTGGGAGACATCTTTGGTATAGATCATTTTTATTGTGTATGAGAGGTTTGAGAACGTGGATTCTCTACTTCAGCCGTAGCCCCAGGACGGAAACCCTCGGGTGAGTTGTGAGTGTTGGACGGAAACCCAACTCTCTTTGAGGAGACTTCATTCAGGAGTTTCACAGAGCTTCAGTGATATTGGAGTGAGGATCATTCAGATCTTCAATAGGAGCTTCAGTGGATTCAGTGGTAGCTGTTGCCGGAGGGAGAGAGCAGCAGTCAGTTTTGGAGGCCATTTCAGTGTAGCAGATTTTCTTGAGGCCAGTTGTATTTCATTTATCTCAGCTATCTTTATTTCAGCTTGTAACCCTAGTGATAATATAATAAAGCTGAGTTATTTTCCTGCATTGTGGTGTTATGGATTTGCATATACCTGTATGTTTAATTTTACATGGCAATCTTCTGTAAGTAAATGTTGATTTTGCGACATTTTGTGGAGATTATTTATTTATCTGCATTTTTAGAATATCTCAAGGATATTACGAGTGTATCGGAGGGTACTCTGCTCTTGGCTCAGCCTGCGGGTTTACAGTTTAATTGATGGTTTATTCTGAAAAGCCTAGTTTGAGGGTTTATATTGGAGGCGTCGAAAGAAATTTATTCCTGAAGAGAGCAAGGTCAAATTCTTCTATTTGCCGGAGGAGTTGGGACAGGGCATTTTCTGTAAATTTGTCACCTCCATAATAATTTTTCCACTATTCGTACATGGACCAAATTAATTGAAATGGTCCAATTTCATTGGCTGGGGCCGTGAGTGAAAGATTGGCTGCGTTTTATCTCCAAACGTGGGGTCTACATTATGAAGCCAACGTAAGTGGAACCTATACCAGAAATTGCCGAGTTTATGTGGGACACAAATTACTGTTTTCACGACGCCGACCAAATTGGAATCGCAACCCAGTCAAGTTGTGCGGTAGTTGGCTTGTAGCTGAGAAAGAACGCCATTTTCTACGAGAAAAGCTAATAGTTGCATCAGTTCCTAGGAGAAGGCAGAGTCTACGTGTTAGCCGAAGTTAGCTGAATCTGCGATAGTAGCAATCGAAGGATAGGAGCCAAACAACTAGCGGATGGGAGTGCAGGAAATTACAGTGGCGATTTCAGTCATAGGAGGGAGCCGTCCGACAAATTTTTATAAGGGAATGCGTCAGCGATTTTGGATTAAAAAAAAAAATGGTGTTGGAAATTGAATTTGGTAAATTCTTGGTCGAAGACAATTCAGTCAAAATCCCATGGAAGAGCCGTGCTACGTGCCGAAACACCCACTGAATTTCGTAAGCCATAGTTTTGTGGAGTCTTAGAGCCGAGGAATGAAACTGAGGTTGACTGGCGGCACTATAGGTATGGGTAGAGGTAATCTAGGGTCGGAGTTGGACGCCACATCTGCCAGATCGAGCCACGCAGAGGAATGATCCGAGCCGCGCAGAGGAATGATCGTGACCGTGTCAGTGAAATCGCAGAGGAATTTGAATTTGAAGGCCAATGTTTATGGTTTAAAAATTTTGGGTTGTCGTCTGACATTCGAGCCGCAAACCAAGTTTCTGGAGCCGAAATTCATTTGTGAAGGGGTCCAGAATTAAAAACTCGTTTTTCCTTAAGTGCCGCGTCAAACTATAGCAGAAATAATTTTCACCGGCGTGTGATTCTGCGGGGCCATAAAATTATTAAACAGGAGTCCAATTTTTTGGAACGATTTAAGTCGGCGGCATGAGCAGACTCAAGATAGGGCCGCGACATTATGACAGTGGCCGAATTATTCTCTTGGCAAATTATTCAAAGCTGAAATTCATCAATTTTTGTAGATTGTAATCAATCGCAGGCGGCGTGAAGGAGTTTTACAGTCCGAGCAGGGATAACAGGGACGTCAAATTTTGTAAGGGAAAAATCATTTTGGTTTTGCCCGAATTATTATCATTCAGAGGGCCGAAAGTTTAAAAAGCCAAATATCATTATTAAGTGGGGCTGACGTTTTGTTTTTTTTGGGCTGGTCGTGTACAGTCACAATTGCTGAAGGACGCTTCTGCTGTGAGGCAAGGTTTTAATTGTTGTTGTTGGCTGTATAATTTCTGCAATAGGTGGTCAAGCTACATACCAGAGGGGTTGAAAGAATTCTACCATTTATCCATTGAGTACACGCTGGAGAAAGAACTGTGATCTTCATTCTCCTGGGACAGCGTATAACTCATCAAGTGTTGGCACGTGCTACAGATAGATTGATATCTTTCGCTGAAAGACAGCTGCTAAAACATCAGAGAATATAATCTATAAAGGGTACCTACAGCAGTGTGTATTTGTACTGTTTGACAAAAACCGCATCTACAGCCATAAGTCTGTTATATGCTTGACAAATTAATAACTCAGAAAAACAGTGATTTTATCCTTGGTTGAACCATGGAGGAGCTTCTAAACAGA
>CM076575.1:1446698934-1446741763 GCA_034641835.2 Pinus albicaulis
ACCCTCCAAAAATACAAAAATAAGAACACACACTTCAAAATTTTTGGAGCCCCTTTAAAAAACTAAAAGAGAAAAGGCTAAGTGAAGTTTTGAAGGGCAAGTCGCTAAGTCGCAAATCCATCCTGTGAAACAATTGCGACCCCTGCGACCTGTGCGACCCCGCGACCCTAAAGTCGCCAGGTCGCAAGGTCGCATGGTCCGGAATTAAAGAAGTTGCGACTCATGCGACCTATGCGACCCCGCGACCTTAAGGTCGCCAGGTCGCAAAGGTCGCAAGGTCGCAAGGATAAGTAATTAAGGAAATTTGCGACTCAGCGACCTTTGCGACCTAGCGACCCTAGGGTCGCAAGGTCGCAAGGTCGCACTCTACCAACTTGCGACCTCATTAAGTGCCCACACGTGCGACCCTTTTTTTTAAAAGGGCAGGTCGCTAGGTCGTATTTATCAATTGCAGCGAAAAGTTAGGAATCGCTCTGACAGGTCGACTGGCGCGTTTTCTTCCGGGTAAGTTGCTATTTCCTCTCTGTGTTTCCTTCATGAGCATTTCTTGCCCAAATCTAGCCTCCCCATTGTCTTAATTACCTACTGGGGAGGCTGTGGGGTTTTTTGTGAGGTTTTCCATATCGTTTTGTTCTCCTGTTATCACCATTAATCCCTAGGATCACTTTTCTTGTCCAGCCCCTCATGGCTTTGTCCTACCCGTAGCCTGGACCCCTCCCATGCCTTGTATGCTTCCCGTTAGGTGAGAAATGAACCCCAAGCCGCACGCGCTCGAAACCCCCCGGCAGGCCCAAGTGCGACCTGCGACCCAGCGACCCGGTCGCAAGGTCGCAAAGTCGCGCGATCCTCTGTTAGCGACTCTGCGACCCTGCGACCTAGTCACAAGGTCGTGAGGTCGCATGTGAGTTCTTTGGTTAATCAGCGACCCTGCGACCCCAAGAGAACTGTTAATTAAATTCTGCATGGTAGACTATATTTAGCCCGTTATCATCATGTCTTTCTCATCATGGGATTCTTTCCTGAATGCAACAGGTGAATTTGGAGCAGACACGATACCGGTTCTCTCTGATTCTAGCAACATGGCACCCCCAGTGTCCCGAAAGAAGGGCAAGAAGGTAGTGGAAGAAGAATCAGACACAGACGTGCAAATATCTCCTCCGCCAATATACAGAGACACCCTTTGCACCTTCGCAAAAGGGGATAGCCTGAGATGGTATGAAGTATACCACGAGTTCGCTATAACAGAAGCTGAGTTTCCAAAAGATCTCCCGGATCGGGAAGTGTACCTAAAGGTCAAAAAATCCAAGTTACATCTAGCAGGGGCACATCCAGCCATCTTCCCGTGCCCAGAAATATTAGACTGGATCATTCAGAAAATGGATCCTAAAAAGTTTCTGATCCGAGATAGCAAGGGTAAAGCTTTCGCAACGTTGGAGGGCTCAGACGCCCAGGTCTACTACTCACTGCCCCAACCAGAGGAAAACTTTACCCCGAGATGGGCTTCTGCCCATGAAGTACCTGTGGTTGATACAATCAGGAAGTGGTGGGTAGAGCCGGAAAAATTTAAGGTCAGGAAAGACCAGGAGTACCCGGTGGCCCCTTTGAGGAAAGTGTACAAATTAGTGGCCGCCATGCTTTGCAGGTTGTATGGACGTCCGGACGCCACCACCTTCAACGGCGCATGGGCAACTATAATGGAGTATGTAACGGTGCACGGTACTCGTTTCAACTGGGCCGGTATGTTAATGGGCTCAATGCAAACAAATTTGGCTTCGGCTTTAGCCCCAGATGAAGGAACACCGTCAGAGTTCTATATGGCTTCGTATCTACTAGATGCTGTCTGTGCTCGGCTGCATTTTGAGGGATGGCCACATAACTACGACTCCGAACAGACCCAAGCAGTCCATTTGCAGACCAAGGTATTCTGGGAGTCCAGGTACAAGTCAGATATTGAGCAAATCTCTCAGATATTCATTCCCGCCCTTTACGGGAAACTATTTGGTCAAGACACCCCCTGCATGTCTTGGCGTGCGATGGAGACACTAGGTCAGGTGGCACACTGGTTTCCATTTGCTGAATATACATTCATCCGAGTATTTGGCACATTCAAAGCCCCACATGCTCTGCCTAGGTTTATCACCGATAAGGTGCTTATGCAGGAGGTATGTTTCCAGATGACCTCAGGTTTCTCCAATGTCCTTTCCAAAGGAAAGAAGAAACCTTGGCCCGCTCTGCCCCTCACCATCGGTGCTTATACAGTCAAGGACTCCAGAGAAGTAAGGGCTCAAGGGGAAGAGATAAATGGTTATCACTTTAGAAGCCTGGAATATCGAACATATGACCCGTTCAAGATAGTTCCGGAGCACTGTAAGAAGGCCAATTTTAAATGGAGCTATCAGCATGTCGAATGCCCGGCAGATGATGAGAAAAGAAACTGGTACAACGCAGATAGGCAACTAGCTCCGGGGATTGACTCTGACCAAGAAGAAGAAGATCACCAAAATTTAGAAGACAGGAGCCAAAAACTAGGAGGCTCTTCTTCCTCCAAAGATAAGAAAACACAGACCAGTACAGGGCCTGACACCTCGGATCAGCTAAAAGAAGCAGAGGCCCAGGCCAAGAAGGAAGAGGAAAAGAAAATGAAGGAGGATGAAGAGAAACGTAGAAGAGATGCAAGGATAGAACGGAAAAGGAAACAGGCCGAGGAAAAGGAAAGACAGGAAAAGGAAGCACAGGTGGCGGCAGAACAAGCACTTAAGGAAGAACTTGACAAAGCCGAACAACAGAAGAAAACAGGCCAAGCTGCCGCAGCAGAGAGAAAAAGAAAAGCTGAGAGAGAAGCAGAGGCAGAGTCAGAACGCAGGAAGAAGGAGGAACATGACAAGGCAGAAGCCGAGCGCCGGCAAAAGGAGAAAGGAAAAGGACAAACACAGGATAAAGAGGATGAACTGATAGATGATATCGACATATCTCCCCTGGAGATTCCTCCAAGTGGCAAGAAAAGCATCATCCCTGATGACGATTTTCCTGGGGAACAAGAGGAAGAGGTCTTCGACCTGACTAGATTGACATTTGACCAGTTCTCTTTCAAAATACGGCAAGAAAGAAGAAAATCCTTGGCGCAAAGCCATCCCGCCATATCTACGGTCGCCACTGAAAAGGACATCGTCCCGGATACCAGGACTAACCCGGTAATGATAGCATCAGCAGGTACCGCTTTTGCTGCAGCTACGGAGGAAAATGTCACTAGAATGAGCAGGGAGATTATTTCCCTACAAAACAAGTTAAAAGCAGCGGAACAGGAGAAATCAATACTGGAGAGTGAGATACGACAGCTCCAAGGTAAGCCTTCCCAAGTCAATGAGGTCCCACTGGCGGTCATGAAAGAGTGTGATGTGTTGGAAACGACCATGAAGCAAGTATATAGGGAAATGCTCACCCTAAAGCAAACAGTGGCCCCGTTGGCAGAGGCACGAGCGGAAACCAAACAGAAGCATGAGCAGCTCAGGGAAGCCTCGGTAGCTTTAGACAAAATGATAAACTGGATAGCGCAGTACCAGCAAGCTCCCGAAAATGTGCCTAGGAAGGATTGGGGTCACACACAAGACGCCAAAGTACAAATCCGGATGAAGATGCAGTCCAAAGACAAGCTGGCCAAAGACTTGGACAAAGTGGTGTCTGCATATAATCACCTGATCAGTGGTATAGACTCCATGAACGCTCTTCATCACATTCCGTCGTTAGGGGCACTGGATGAAACTAAATACTGGGAGCAGGTAGATCAGGAAATTCAGTCTTTTCTGCAACCCGTGAGACAAGCTGCTACCGCACCAGAATTTGAAGCATCACAAGAGAACCTAAACCGGTTGCTTGTCACTCCAGTACAAATCTATACCAAGCTTGCCTCCCTCTCAATCCAGATTTTTCAGAAGAAGGAGACTCTGATACCGAATGCCCTGGAATGTATGCATCGATTAAAAGAAGAAACCCCTCTAGTCTCCCCTATAGCAGCGGATTACCAGACCTGGTGAGAGTTCCTGAAGGGGAAGAAAATTGACGCTCCAGACCTCTCAATCACACGACCACCTCCATAGCTAAGTTCTTTCGGTCGCAGGTCGCGACCGTCCCCAGGTCGCAGGTCGCGCATACGCCTGAGTCGCAGGTCGCACCTGCACCTGGGTCGCAGGTCGCACCTGCACCTGGGTCGCAGGTCGCATGATCGTCAAAGGTCGCAGGGAAGCTGAACCGTCAGGAAGCCGAAGCGTCGGAAATCCTGAAGGGGCGTTTCTTGAATCTATAAATACCCCTGCGGGGTACATATTTTGGGGCTTCTCTTTTGTGGACTGAAGAGCAATATTGCATTGTAATTGAAGGGTCATACTCTGACTCATGTGAAATTCAGATACTTGTTAAAATCCCTTTGTTGGATGATGTATTTAGTTGTGACAAAACTATGTGTATTCTGCGTATAGTTTCAGAATATCGTATGATTAATGAAGCTGTGTTCTTAATAGTATCATTCGTACTTCATAGCTATCTGTGATTGTGCTTGATGATGCTTAAGTTTATCGTTTGTTCTTATAATGAATGTTAATGAATTATTTTATTAGCATTTCATTGCATCTTTCGGAAAGTTAAGGGATATCCGTGCCACGAAGAACTGTTTCTTTAGTGGTCAGATTATCTTGCATGCATTACCCCATAGACGTGTTGCTAACGACACTTCGTGGGCGTATGCATTTTGTTCTTTACCTTGCTACGCACAGTGTTATATATCAGTTTGATACATCAGTCATGTATTCTGTATCATGTGAATGAGTGTATGTCTGCAGATTTAATCAAGTTCTTCGAGACCGAAGAGAAAGTCATTTAAGCGGTAGCCGGACCCACACCCCGGACGGGATCCCTATTCCAAACGGTTCAAACGAGAGGATAAAGTGATCGAATTTTCTGAGGTGAGCAGTGCTCAAGACGAAAACCAGATCTAAGTGATTCTTCATTGTAGTGAGGGGCAGAGACAGTATACGGAGAGAAATTTTTCTCAGCTGAAGAATGATCAGCAAAGAAGGGCAGAGAAAGATCTAGCAGCTACTGTGCAGAGCCAGAGAGGCTGACACAGAGCCACGCAGAGGTTGCGCAGAGGGCCCGAGGATATTTGAGGGTTTGCTGAAAGATCAATTTCAGAAGCCAAAAGCCGGGGTGTGAGACCAGGAGCTAGAGAGCAGAATTTCTGTGGAGCAGATTGATTCATTAGCTGAGTGACGCAGTGCCCAGAAGTGTTGACGCTAGGACTGTGCAGAGGCAGCGCAGAGCCTGCCAGAGGCACATCATTCAGCAGTCGAATCAATCAGGATTTCCAGCGATAGAGTGAGGTAACCTCATTGATCTTTTTGTGAGTCATCTTCTCTTTAAATGAATTGTCTAAAGTGACATTCAGTGATATATTCAGATATTACTGCTGCTTAATAATAAAACCCTCAGATCTGCTGCACCGTTTTTCCTACATTGGGTTTTTCCGGGAATGTTTGTCCAAAGATAACGTTGTCCTGTGTCTGTTATTTTTCTTGCTTAGTTTACTATTTTCACATATAATTTAAGTAAGTGAAGGCTACTTCAGTAACTGCTTCAATGTTTTTAGATGTAATCTGCAAAATAACTTGTTAAATCTAATTTACAAGTAGAAGTAGTTTAGTTTGTTGCAGTAGGATTCCAGATCTAGGACTTGGAATTTTCACAATTCATTGTAGTTGTTAGACACTACTTTAGTATAGCAGACTTTCCCTTTGCCCAAGAATCGGTGACTTGGTTCCCATGCTTATTTGCAAGTGAAACAAAGTTTCTTCCTCCTTAGTTCACTTCGATTTTCATCATCTGACCTGTCCTTTCTGGTCCTATCTCTTTGAAATGGATTCTTCTCTTTGTCCTTCTGAGAAATGAGTGGTTTGGATGGGAACTTAGCTTAAGGTAAGACATTTATCTCATGTCTTAGTGATGGTCTCATGTAGGCTGGGAGATTTGAAAGCCTTGACCCACCCATGCAATGTTTCAACTAAACCTTCTATGAAGAGCATGACCAATCTCTGCTCATATATGTCTATCACCATGATCGCTATCTGTTGGAATCTTGAAATGTAGGACTCCAGTGCCCCACTCTACTTGAGCTGTGCTATCTCTCTAATGTGTACATCTGAGGTTCATATGCTCACAAGCTAGTAGGATTCACAACTTTGATACCACTGTAATATCCCTAGGGAAATTTTTTCCCTTAGGGTTGTTGGGGAATAAGACAACATTGTACCAGTATCACAACATTTATTTTCAATTCAATAAATATGACATTGAATGCACACCAATGTAAACAAGTAGATGATCTTCAACAAGTCCAACACTACACATCAAGTTACAAGTCCCATAGATTCACTTCCTAGGGATGTTACAGTAGAAGAGTCTGTTGTACAACACTCACCAATTAACCTAACAACAACACAACTAACTAGTTTACTAGTTCTTTCCGACACTGCTAAACTCACCTTCACAACTTTGCTACCTTGCTGCTCTATATCATCAAAGAGCCCTAATGGACCCTGTTGTTTTCCTAGGCTGACAAGTTGCTTGCCTATCCACTTTCTACAACCAATCCTTCACTTTATTGGCTCAAGTTTACTTTAGTGAGGAGCCACTGCCAGTACAAACCCTCAGATGTGGCCTACAACCACAAAATAAGACCTCGTTGCCAGAACAACTCGGATGACCTTGCTACTACAGGGAAACAAGCCTCAGAGGCCGTCGATGCCTCAAGTAGGAAATTTCGCTTCCTTGAATGATTCTGTTTGCCATAGAGAAATCACTTTCAAGAGGGCCACTGCTGCAAACCAGGGTATTAGCCCTCAAATAATCTCGCGGTTATAGGGAACCTCCTCTACATGCCTTAGATTAGGGATATTTTGCTGCTGGCAAAATCTCACTACCTTGTAATTTCCCTAATAGGCTTATGTTGTCACAAGAAGGGTTGTCTATTTCCTAGATAAGGTCTTAACTACCCTGGAATTGTCTTAGCAAGACCTCGTTTCCACAGAATTTCTCCTCAGACCAATAAATCCACAAAAGTCCTCTCTTGATTTCCAAAATCAGTTGAAAGGCACCTCATAAAATTATGCCAAACATAGCAGTGAGAAGGGATTGGCTAGGGTGGAATCTTTCACCATTGAATCCAATTAAAAAGAAAGGGGTCTTAAAACCCTCCAAGAGCCTCAACTCACAAAACAAAAATATCCACAAACCATGATGAGAAAATGATTCTCATCTCTCTTATTTATAGATTCCCTTTGGGGTCTCTTCTCCTCATTTTAATTTGAGGGGTGTTACCACTCAAACCAATAGGGGACCCAAAAGGGACTCCAAAGAGGGCAATGATGGAGACTTAGCCCTTTGTCACCACAGTTAAGACCTAAGTTACCAGAAACTCTTGAATAATTTTCCGAAAACGCAGATCCCCGTTTCTGATATGGAAATGGATACGATTCTTGTCCGAAACGTTGTAAAAACGTTTTTGTACCATTTCAAAAAATCGGAAACTTTAGATTTGGAATTGGATACGTTTCCAAGGGATTTAAATTTTTTTGGATCCGTTTCAGAAAATTCAGAAACAGATCCACAAAAATTGTGATCGGAATCCACCCTTAAAATGTTAAAGGGCATGAAAATTTGTATAGCCATAAATAAATAATAAAAATGAAGAAAATCAGATTTGCAAATAAATTCGCTATAAACACATTCTCATAATGTCTCTTCTAAATCTTTATAAACAACGACGCTCCATATATTTATCAAGGATTCTTACTAAGAAAAAGCTAGATGTTCAAAAATGCAAACAAAAGGGTTTGATGAATGTCCTCACAAAGAGATTTATTTGAGATATTAATTTTCAGTTTGGTTAAGGTTTTGTCAATTGTCATTGATTTTGCTCTTGATTTCATAAATCCCTCCAATATAACAAATCTTCTCTAGCCAATCTTTTGCTTGCATAAAGTCAAGAGACCAATCTGATGTTGAGAAGATAGAAATGTTTTGATAGATCTTGATGGAATATCCCAATGATCCCATGAGCCTTTTAATTGCCATGCAAGGAAGATAGATATCATCTGCCATGCATGACACGTTCTTTGAAGGAGTTGGACCCCAAAGCACAAAGGCTGTAGAATTTCTGATTACATTACTAATGATGATGATAATATGTTGAATCATATAATAATCACTAATGATGATGACAATGTTTCTGCTAAATTGATGATGATGATTTGTTTATGTTAAATTCATGATTATGATTATGTATTTTTAGATATAGATTCTAGATTCTAAAAGATGAATGGTAGTGTATATATATATATATATAGATTCATGTCGTTTCCTTGTCATATCGTATCCTAATTTTTTGAAAATTTGCTGTATCCATTTCAAACCTCGTATCCATATACGTTCCCGTATCCGTTTCAGTGCAACTTAGGTTAAGACTCCTTTTTACAGACTTTCACCGATGGGAGGAGACTCGATATTTAGGAAGTCACTTATAGAGGGTGGATCAACAAATAGATATGAAGTGACCTTAAAGACCCTTTCCCTAGAATAGGATTAAGAATGGAGCTTTCTTGCTCTTTAAGCAAGGTACAATATTTTCTAGAAAAATGAGGTGAGGATTTGAGGGTTAGGTTAAAGGAATATGATTTGAAAAAGAGTTTCCCGATCCCTAAAATCCTTATAGAACTTGGATTCCCGAGTTGTTCTTGATGAATTGTCTTAGCTAGGGAATGGGACCACACGGGGCCAAGTGGACCCAACCTAGGTTAAGGGGATGGAGTTTAGTAACCGATGATATTCTTAACCTGGCCAAGGAAAGGGGAAAGGATGAAACAAGAATTTTCACCTAAAGATGTCAAATTGATCCTATGAGGCACTAGCCTTGGGAATGCCAGGGCAAAGTTTCATCTTAGAACTAGGGCTTGGGATATATTGCGATCCCACCATCGAAATCTCTTCAAATTCAGAGGAGACCTGGAGGAAAGACTAGTGCAGTAGGGCCTAGGAGATCGAACTTTTTCTAGGGCTAGTTTTTCGGGAAATTGATACCCTAGGTGACTCAGTGTGGCTAGAGTCTAGACCTAGAGAGAGAGGAACAGAGTATTAAAAACCGAAACCGGTGACTGGACCGATGGACCTAATGAAACAGTAACTGGACCGGAACCAATCTAACCGGTACTGGTCAGGTCTAAACAAACCGGTTTTTAAAAAAAGTACATTAAATAATAATTTTTTAATAAAAAAAACTATTTTTAAGATTTTCAACCATGCTTCCAAGCCAATAGAGACAAAATATGCAAAGTTTGCTCATTTATATACCATGTAAAGGTGAATATATCAAAATGGCACCGAGTGCAATACATATCATCGAAAAATACATAAGCAGTGAGGCTGCAAATGGCCCTGTTGTCGCACAGATTGTCTAGGCACCGTGACAACGGCTCAGATCGGGGGCTGTCACCTTTATCCCCAATCTCTCCATCTAAGTTGTCTCCTTGCAAGCTAAAGGAGGTAGACCCTAACAGAAATGAAGGACAAGAATTGGTTGACAATCAACCAACTTAGGAGACACAATTAAACAACCAATTACTTGATAAGATTAACGAGACTTCACAGATCAATTATATTAAAACCAGTACCTTATGGAGTTAAAAGATCCCGTTATGCAATTAAAGCCAAGTAATGGATGTATAATTGCTGCTATGAAAATACAAATGACCACAATGATATTCAATAGAAAGCACCACAATCATTCATTAAGATACTGAAGCAAAGCTATCATGAAACGATCATTAAGATAAATGCCAGATGCTTGAATATTTCCGAAATTATGATGTTTCGATTATAATCTAGTTCGAAAATTAAAAACTCTTATAGTCAAACTTAGGATAAAAACTTAAAAGCTCATTTGACTATAAAATTTTTTAGAAATTTTTTTATGTTTTTGGAATTTTTTATTATTTTTGAAAATTTTGAAAATTTTATATATATTTTTTTTATTTTTTAAATCTAAGACAAATTAAAAAATTTAAAACTAACACTAAGACAAAAATTAAAAAAAACTAAAACTAAGCCTAATTAGAACTAAAGTTAAAATCTAAAGAAAAACTAAAATTTAAAATCTAAGTCTAAAGGTAAACTAAACCTCACAAATTAGAATTAAAACTAAGTTAGAATTAAACTAAAATTAAATTAAAATCTAATAAAAAAAAAAACGAAATCTATGACCAAATTAAAACTAAAGATTAATAAAACGAAATCAAATTTCAATTAAAACCTAACTAAACTAAACTAAACGAATTCTAAAAAAATAAAAAAATTAAAACCTAAGACTAAACT
The DNA here is from genome assembly GCA_034641835.2 of Pinus albicaulis. Lineage (NCBI taxonomy): Eukaryota > Viridiplantae > Streptophyta > Pinopsida > Pinales > Pinaceae > Pinus > Pinus albicaulis. The sequence continues at coordinate 1,446,709,348 of CM076575.1, forward strand.
TAAGTAATCGTTAATTAAGATCTAAAAAGAAATAAAACTTAAGCCTAACTCCTAAACTGGAAACAAAACTAACGCTAAACCCGACCGAAGCATATGCGTGAGAATTTTTACGTGTATGCGTTTGTTTTCTTGTGCAGGTCGAGGAGGGAGTTGGACGGAGAGAAACCAGTGGAGCACGACGGCGTGAGGAGGGATGAGGGCTCGACGGTGGGCAGATGGAAGGGTGCAGTGAATGGAAGGAGAGCAAGGGCAGAGAAGGGTTGACAAGATGGCTCGAAGGCAGAAGGAAGGAGAATGCAGTGTAATGGACGACGTGATGATCGACGGAAAGGAGGCTTGGAGATGGGTAACGCAGAAGCAAGGGAATCGACGGCAAGGAGAGAGAGGAGATGGTCCGAACGACAGATAGGAAGAGGAAGGCAGGGTCGATGAGGAGCTGGACAACAGACAAAGAGGAATGGAGTGGAAAGAGGCAGCGTTTATACAGTGAATAAACCCAGTTATCAAAGCGTCCAACAGTTTAAAAAAAAAAAATCTTCCATCAAACTCTTACCTTCAATGCTCCTTTAATCACATAATATTCAGATTTTCCCACAGAGGCGATTTGAGGCCAGATATGGCCCTTGGGGGTTAGATCTGGCTCAGATCTTTAAAAAAATTCTGAGTAAACCCTGCAACCTGCAAAACCAGTCAGATCCTGAAAATATATACACCAAAAAAAAATAATTTAAAAACCCTTACAGCCCTAATAAAAATACAAATTTACAAGCTAATTTATAGATCTGAGGCCCTCATGGCCAGATTTAAACCCTTTTCAGCACAATTTTTAGAAATTTGAAATTTTAAAGAGAGGCACAAGTCTTAGGAGACCCTGTAAAAAACACAATTTCGTCAGATAAATTCAGGAAATTAGAAACAATGGGCTTTTTCAGATTTACGAATCTGAGAGTCGGCTGGTCCAACTGAAGACTTCCCCAGACGCTCAAATCTAAAAAAAATATTTCCCTGCACACTTAGATCTGAACTTTAGATCGATAGAGATTTAAGAAAATAACATGAGATCCTTTAGAAAAATCAAAATGTCATTTTATGAACCCAGAAAACTGCACAAGATACCTGTATGTAGATTAATCCATGAAGGCCATCAACCATAAAATACCAAATAAAGTAGCAGAGTTTAGAGACAGTATCACCACATAGATCTGGAAAAGGAACACCAAAATTTGTAACCCCAAAGTCTTTATGCTTTATTCATCAAAAGAAATTACAAGAGCTTCCAAGCGCAAGTGCACGATTCTAAGATCGGATGACTCAAGACTGCCAAAGACCTTTAATTTATAGGACAAAATCTCCAACGGCTAGTTCGGTTGATCCACGTCAAAATAATCTCGACCGTCGATAAGATTTGATCATCTTTTAATCTGGACGGTCAAAATTATAAATTTGGGGAAAAAACGAATTTATTATTTAAATTCATTTTAATTAACTCAAAAATACTATTTTTGAGTTAATTACCTCAAATTTTTTACTTTGACTTAACCACCTAGGCCCAAGGGTCCAAAATTTCTTAAAATTCTCAATATTCCCTTGACCTGGGGCATTTAAAAATTCATTTTTTAAGGACCAACGAATTTGGCCTTTGAAGGATTTTATCTCACCTAGGACCTAAAATTAATTAAATTTCTGGCTTAGGATTTTTAATTAATTTGACCAGAAATTTTAATTAATTGACTGAGAGGGGATTTTAATTATTTTTCCAACCCTCTTTACATAAGATAATACATTTAGACACATGAAGGGGGAATACCCGTTCGTATAGACCCTCAAATAAATACCCAATTCTGCGATTCAAAACATGATTTAGTAGACCAAGTAGCTTGTAATAAAATAATCTAGCCAAATAGCTAGGATTATTCCCAAACTACTTTTACAAGGACTCGATAGAAAACACTAGGACTCACTTAGCATTTTGATGAAAAAATCCACCCTAGCTTTGGGGTGAGGCTGGAGGGGAAAACTCTGCTGATAACTTGTGTCGAAAAACACAAGTAAATCAGTGAGACAAAAAACCTCCTAGGATAGAAATCGTCACCAACATACTAGGCTTACCTAGGTTGTTACATACATTGACGGTCTTACTTAGATCATTTACATCATAAACATGCAGAATGGGTTTACATCATTTATAAAAACTGTCGTCTGTCGATGAAATCTGGATGACGTGAACCTCGAACATGATAAATCCCATAAAAAAAAAATGGGGGTGTACTGCTATGGGGTCGTTGACAAAGTGTGGTCAACATCTGGCTCTACTTGGGGACGCGTTGCTTCATTGAAGGAATGTGAGAATCCAGAATCTGCATCCAAGCAACACACAAAATTACATAAGTAGTGTCCATCCAAATATCATCATATAATATTAAGCACATGAAAAATAGAAGCGCTTTTATTTATTATTCTACTTAACATGAAAAGTAAATCTGCTCTATCTGCAAAATGAAATGTTGAAATAAAAAGGTGTAAGGTTAGAGATACAATACAAAGGATGCCCTGTGGCATCAGATGTGCTCAATATAGTGCATGTTGAGCATTTGCCTGCTTTTAGGCAAGTCTGTAGGCCGCTTTTCAGATGTGCCATGTGAAATCTTGCTAATTGTAGGACTCTGTCTTATCCGAATGTCAAGCTGCTCTCGGCCATCAGACGAATCAAACCGCTTACTTCTTCTTTTCTACTTTTTTCTCTTCATCTGAGGGGGCTGTGATGTCAGCAATGAGACCACTGTAGATTTCTTGTCCTTATCTTGAAAATGCTTGTACAAAACATCTGATGAACCTGGAATGTGACCAATCTTATTCTGAATATACTCTGTTAAAGGTGACACATAAGCTTGGTCTTTCCCAACGTCCTTTGTAGCCATAGTTAAATCTTCCTTAATGGGAAAAGTGACCTCTGTATGATGAGATGGAAATTGCTTCAGCAAACTGGGAGACCTATGATCTGTTGACAAATCTGACTTGGGTTGGAAATTCTGCATGTGTGATCTTTCCATTTTTTCCAACTTCTTTTGGATATCAGTGGGATGCTTAACATTATCAACAGTAATTTCCTTCGCATGACTCTCTTCAATAGTCAACAAATTATGTTGAAGAGACATCTGATTAGAATGATTAACTTCCATCATCTTTAACCTGTTTTCCATGACATTCATTTCCTTGATATGTTTTTCTTCTAAGGCCAATAACTTGCTCTGTATAGAACCAATTTCCCTGGCGTGATCCACTATTATTTTTTCTTGATTAAGTTCCATATTCTTAATGATTTGAGCCTGGTTGGCCTCCATATTCTTGATTACTTGAGCTTGATTTAGCTGTATATCCTTAACCATTTGAATCAATTCACTAACAAGATGCTTATCGTTGTCAACACTGATTTGACAACTTGTTTCTGTTTCACCACTATCATGGGTTTGTGCTGTCGTCGTACATGTGGATTCATCCTGAGAATTTTCTGGAAATCTCCTGTTGATAGTTGAGTTCTCTACAAGATCAATTTCATTATTTTGCATAATACTGGGAGCACAAGGCGAGTCATCTTGTTTTATATATTTATCTCTAGAAGCATTGATGGTGTCTTGTAAACAATACTCCTTAGGACAATTTCGAAACCAATCGATAGCATCACCTTTTAAGGAATAGCCAAAGATACGTATCTTGACATCTTCATGATTATATTGTGAAGGACAACAATATTTATTTATCAAAAAAGTGACCATCCATAGATGTTGTAGAGCAATGCCTGGATCACCTCCTGAGAAAAAAGTCAATTTAGAAATGACCTCTTCTGACATGTCATGAAAGGTGTCATCCATGATGACCTGCTTAAAATTTAAGAAATAGATCCGTGTTCAAGAATAGTCAAAAGGTCCTCAAGAACCGAATTTCTTAGCAGGAACTCTTGTAAGAAATGAAAGAATTGGAGTCACCACTTGAACATGAAACTAATTCTGAAAATAGAAGAAATAATCGAGAATAACAGATGGATATCAGGGGGGGATTCTTGTCTGGGAGTAAATAGATGAATAAGTGGAGTCACCACCCAAACAAGAAGTCAACCGAAATGTCCAGGTGCTAAAGATACGATGATGAAATGATTAGTGATATGACGAAAGATATGATGATGAAAAGACGAAGAGATGAAACGATGCCAGAAAAAATGATCCCTCGTGACAGGCTAATGAATGGCGAAATAAGATTAGAAGATTAGAAAATGTCGTTAAGACCAAGGACAGAAAAAACTCTATCCCCGGCAACGGTGCCAAAAAATGTTGTCGCACAGATTGTCTAGGCACCGCGACAACGGCTCAGATCGGGGGTTGTCACCTTTATCCCCAATCTCTCTATCTAAGTTGTCTCCTTGCAAGCTAAGGGAGGTAGACCCTAACAGAAATGAAGGACAAGAATTGGTTGAGAATCAACCAACTTAGGAGACACAGTTAAACAACCAATTACTTGATAAGATTAACGAGACTTCACAGATCAATTATATTAAAACCAGTGCCTTATGGAGTTAAAAGATCCCGTTATGCAATTAAAGCCAAGTAATGGATGTATAACTGCTGCTATGAAAATACAAATGACCACAATGATATTCAATAGAAAGCACCACAATCATTCATTAAGATATTGAAGCAAAGCTATCATGAAACGATCATTAAGATAAATGCCAGATGCTTGAATATTTCCGAAATTATGATGTTTCGATTATAACCCAGTTCGAAAATTAAAAACTCTTATGGTCAAACTTAGGATAAAAACTTAAAAGCTCATTTGACTATAAAAATTTTTAGAAATTTTTTTATGTTTTTGAAATTTTTTATTATTTTTTAAAATTTTGAAAATTTTATATTTTTTTATTTTTTTTTAAATCTAAGACAAATTAAAAAATTTAAACCTAACACTAAGACAAAAATTAAAAAAAACTAAAACTAAGTCTAATTAGAACTAAAGTTAAAATCTAAAGAAAAACTAAAATTTAAAATCTAAGTCTAAAGCTAAACTAAACCTCACAAATTAGAATTAAAACTAAGTTAGAATTAAACTAAAATTAAATTAAAATCTAATTAAAAAAAACGAAATCTATGACCAAATTAAAACTAAAGATTCATAAAACGAAATCAAATTTCAATTAAAACCTAACTAAACTAAACTAAACGAATTCTAAAAAAATAAAAAAAAATTAAAACCTAAGACTAAACTTAAGTAATCGTTAATTAAGATCTAAAAAGAAATAAAACTTAAGCCTAACTCCTAAACTGGAAATGAAACTAACGCTAAACTCGACCGAAGCATATGTGTGAGAATTTTTATGTGTGTGCGTTTGTTTTCTTGTGCAGGTCGAGGAGGGAGGTGACGGAGAGAAACCAGTGGAGCACGACGGCGTGAGGAGGGACGAGGGCTCGACGGTGGGTAGATGGAAGGGTGCAATGAATGGAAGGAGAGCGAGGGCAGAGAAGGGTTGACGGGATGGCTCGAAGGCAGAAGGAAGGAGAATGCAGTGTAATGGAGGACGTGATGATCGACGGAAAGGAGGCTTGGAGATGGGTAACGCAGAAGCGAGGGGATCGACGGCAAGGAGAGGGAGGAGATGGGCCAGACGGCAGATAGGAAGAGGAAGGCAGGGTCGATGAGGAGCTGGATAGCAGACAAAGAGGAATGGAGTGGAAAGAGGCAACGTTTATACAGTGAATAAACCCAGTTATCAAAGCGTCCAACAGTTAAAAAAAAAAATCTTCCATCAAACTCTTATCTTCAATGCTCCTTTAATCACATAATATTCAGATTTGCCCACAAAGGCGATTTGAGGCCAGATATGGCCCTTAGGGGTTAGATCTGGCTCAGATCTTAAAAAAAATTCTGAGTAAACCCTGTAACCTGCAAAACCAGTCAGATCCTGAAAATATATACACCAAAAAAAAATTATTTTAAAAACCCTTACAGCCTTCATAAAAATACAAATTTACAAGCTAATTTACAGATCTGAGGCCCTCATGGCCAGATTTAAACCCTTTTCAGCACAATTTTTAGAAATTTGAAATTTTAAAGAGAGGCACAAGTCTTAGGAGACCCTGTAAAAAACACAATTTCATCAGATAAATTCAGGAAATTAGAAACAATGGGCTTTTTCAGATTTACGAATCTGAGAGTCGGCTGATCCAACTGAAGATTTCCCCATACGCTCAAATCTAAAAAAAAATTCCCTCCACACTTAGATCTGAACTTTAGATCGATAGAGATTTAAGAAAAGAACATGAGATCCTTCAGAAAAATCAAAATGTCATTTTATAAACCCAGAAAACTGCACAAGATACCTGTATGTAGATTAATCCATGAAGGCCATCAACCATAAAATACCAAATAAAGTAGCAGAGTTTAGAGACAATATCACCACATAGATCTGGAAAAGGAACACCAAAATTTGTAACCCCAAAGTCTTTATGCTTTATTCATCAAAAGAAATTACAAGAGCTTTCAAGAGCAAGTGCACGATTCTAAGATCGGATGACTCAAGACTGACAAAACCTTTAATTTATAGGACAAAATCTCCAATGGCTAGTTCGGTTGATCCACGTCAAAATAATCTCGACCGTCGATAAGATTTGATCATCTTTTAATCTGGATAGTCGAAATTATAAATTTGGGGAAAAAACGAATTTATTATTTAAATTCATTTTAATTAACTCAAAAATACTATTTTTGAGTTAATTACTTCAAATTTTTGAATTTGACTTAACCACCTAGGCCCAAGGGTCCAAAATTTCTTAAAATTCTCAATATTCCCTTGACCTGAGGCTTTTAAAAATTCATTTTTTAAGGACCAACGAATTTTGCCTTTGAAGGATTTTATTTCACCTAAGACCTAAAATTAATTAAATTTTTGGCTTAGGATTTTTAATTAATTTGACCAGAAATTTTAATTAATTGACTGAGAGGGGATTTTAATTATTTTTCCAACCCTCTTTACATAAGATAATAGATTTAGACACATGAAGGGGGAATACCCGTTCGTATAGACCCTCAAATAAATACCCAATTCTGTGACTCAAAACATGATCTAGTAGACCAAGTAACTTGTAATAAAATAATCTAGCCAAATAGCTAGGATTATTCCCAAACTACTTTTACAAGGACTCGATAGAAAACACTAGGACTCACTTAACATGCTGATGACAAAATCCACCCTAGCTTTGAGGTGAGGCTGGAGGAGAAAACTCTGCCGATAACTTGTGTCGAAAAACACAAGTAAATCAGTGAGATAAAAAACCTCCTAGGATAGAAATCGTCACCAACATACTAGGCTTACCTAGGTTGTTACATACATTGACGTTCTTACTTAGATCATTTACATCATAAACATGCAGAATGGGTTTACATCATTTATAAAAACTGTCGTCTATCGATGAAATCTAGATGACATGAACCTCGAACATGATAAGTCCCATAAAAAAAAAATGGGGGTGTAATGCTATGGGGTCGTTGACAAAGTGTGGTCAATAGGCCCATAAAGTCCAAAAACAATGCTATAAGCTATGAGGCCATTGGCCTAATACAAGACTACATATTAGTGATCAACAACATGATCACTCCTCATCATGATCAAAATCATCACCACTACTAGACAAGGGATCATCAACATGAGCTACATAAATAATATGGCTCGGAGTTTGAGGACTCCTAAAACTCCTCTACAACTTTAGTAGTAGTAGTAGTAGCAAAAATAGACATCAAAACTGGAAATCACTAAGCAAAATGGTCTCTCATGAAACTCATCATTGATTCATCGCTACTAGAAATGGGATCATCAACAAGAGATACATAAATATCATCTCGCTCAAAGTCTTCAAACTTGGATTGCTCAACCTTATAACATGATAGAAATTGAAAAAGTTTAACATGCCTAACCAATGATTTTGGTTTGAATGAAGGGTTCATCTCCTCAACCTTAAAATGCGGTAGAAAAATATTAGCATGCCTAACTAGTTGTTTTCCTTTGAGTGAAGGGTACATTCTTGTTAAGGCCGAGGTAGGGGAGTTCAACAATCAATACCACCAACATCAACAAAGTTCAACAATCAATGCCACCAACATCAAGGTTCTTAAAGGACTTCATGCTCTTGATCAAATGCCATTCTCATACCCTTACACATGATAGAATCAAATGGAAAAATTGCAAACCCCCAAGCCATGAAACCATGAAAACCATTAAGTCTGCTGAATTTTGAATGAAATCTAAAATTCTAGTTTCTCCATATGAAATCCAATCAGGTTGAAACCACTCTTAAACATCCCGAGTCATTTCATGGTAATGTTAAAAATTTAAGTAAAAGAATGAATATTTAAGAATTTAACATTACCATGGTAATGTTAAAAATTTAAGTAAAAGGATGAATATTTAAGAATTTAACATTACCATTAATTGCAACAGGATGTGTCAGGAAAATGAGAGGGTAGGCATGCTTTTATTAGAGGGGATATTTTTGGAGGAAAACAACCCTAAATTTCCCTCAAAAAAACTCCAAAACTCAAAAAATTGTATTATGTGGGGTCCATAGTTGGCCTGGCAATGAACCGGCCGGTTTGACCATAAACCGGCCGATTCCATCCTAAACCAGCTGGTTAGCATCGGTTGGACCGGTTTGTTTGGAGAAGAGGAGGGTTGAACCTGGTTTTTCTACCGGTTTGACCCAGTCAACTAATGAACCGGTCGGTTTTTAATACTATGGAGACAAAAAGGTGAAAAAATATGGTTTAAAATGACAACCTTTCGATGGATCAGTGCCTAATTCCTCTTGGCGATATGGAGTCAAGGAGAATTATGAAGATGGACTTCGTTTCTTGTTCAAGGAGGCTCTCAAAGTCAACTTTGTCAATGTTAAGGGCAAGAAAAGAAAAGTGACCTTAAAAGCGTTATACTTCGTTGAAAATGGAGGAGGATTATCGAGATAACTTTGATCTCTAGAAAAATACCTTCATAAAACATGGCCCATCCATAGAGATAAGCTAAATAGAAACGTAATTCCACATTGATGTCATAAATGCATGCAACAATTAGCCCCAAAATAGTGAAAATCTCATGATCAAAGTATGGAGCAAAATGAAAGAAAATAACATTAAAATTGTACTTACATGTAAGAAAATATATCCAACCATAAACACATTTTCAATATAAGAAGCTCCAAGATAATAAGAACCCAATCCATACATCAAAATTCATCCATGATCCAAAAATATCCTCCATGGAAAAAGTTCAAAGTTCTCTAAAGAGAGAATGATCCAAGTCTTGTGATGATACAAAATGAATTCATCTAACTTCTATTTATACAGTCATTAGGAGTTCGAATTACCTAATGGGCCTACATTAGCCCCCAAAATAAAATAATGTGAAAATTAACCAACTTTTGGTGACAAGCCAACCAAACTAGCTCACAAATAAAATAATAAGCCTCTCAAGAGGTCAAATAATAATCTATGCATTTCGTAGGGCCCTCCAAGAGGCCTAATGAGGTCCATAAGTGCTATAATGATGAATAGGACCCTCAAAAGTGATAGACAAGGGGGTGTCCCCTTGTTCTTCAAACAATAAACCTGTGGTGCTCCCAGTGGGTGTGGGGGCATACCAATGACCTCACGGGTCTCCAAATGAGTCGAAGGTGCCTATAGACCATCTGTAAGGGATCTGATGATGGAGTGAATGATGCCATGTTAACATACAAGTCCTAGGACACCTGACAATTGTGTGTTGCACCTGTGGAGCCAACTGCGCATAGTGTACCAGATACATCTTCCTCATCTGAAAGGTGGATCTCGAGCAATATCTGAGCATCTCTACGGATCCATGGAGTGTTGCCTATTGTTTTGGAGGCCCATGGCTTTCTACACACACCCTATATGTGCCTATGTAGCCCTCTGGATGGTTAGGACCCCGTATAGGGCTTGCATAAGATCTAGTGTGTCCCCTAGCCTTCCAGCACAACAAGTCTTTAAAGTAATCGGGTAAATGAGCTTACAAACAATGGACAATAAGTGGACACTTCATAATGGCATGCCCTTCCATAGTGGGCTTTGTCATGTGCTAATGTCTCCAAGCTCCAAGGGGGGTTAGCAAAGTACCTTATTAGGTGGTTTCTACCTTTAGAGGGGAGAGTATGTCTAAGGCACATCCCTCAAATGGTGGTGGCATGTGGTAAAGAGGTGAAATAGAATAGAAAATGAGAGGGGCAATCCCGGGCCACATATCGGGGCACAAGGGTAGCTAGAAACAGGGAATCCCACACCTGGGTATATAATGTGTAGGAGGGAGAATCATGGTACATGAAATGCCTTGGCCTTGATTTTTCCACCCTTATTTATATGCCCTTTTCCTTTTATGATTTTTCTTTGATTAACTACTCGAGGCTCAAAGGATAAGAGCATGATGTGTATGATATAACACTGATTACCCCCTTTTGGTAGGGAGGTTCATTGCCCTCCAGGGGTTGGGACAATTATGGGTTCCTGAATGATAAAGGAGGCTCATCTAGGGCCTATGGAACCAGGGTGATGGCCATGGGTGTGGGGTAGATCTCATGCATTGGCTTTTTCCCACGTGCTAATTATGTTTGTCCCGACCATCTTTTGCATATTGTGGTATATTTTCCTATTGAATGTGGCCATTTATGCATTCACTTTTTCTTTTCAGTTGCTTCAACCTCTGGGGCATCATTCCATCTAACCCAAGGTGGGGGTAAAGGAAAGGGGAGGCTAACCCTATGTGGACCCAATGATGAAATGTGGACCTAGGTGGGAAAGATGATGAACGGGGTTATCATAAATGGAAGGGGATTGGTATATGTGGATGAGGGAGCAGGACCACGAAACCAAAATCGGGTTTTCCCATGTAGTACCACTCTAAAACCAAATGGTCAGTAAATGAGATCCCATGGTACTAAGATCCAAGGGTAACATCTAAAAGAGGTCAAGGGGACAAAAGCACAAACTAAACCCACTCTTTCCGCCAAATCCCCCCATTAATCCATGACCAGAAGTATCCATGATGAGCAAACTCAATACCCAATTACTAAATGACAAGAGATACCTTCAGGTTCTGAAGGCCCACCTTCAAACATACGATTATGACAGCTGAGTGAGGGACCACATGGCTGGCTCGGGTGATGGAGAAATGGCACAATGAGCTAGTTGGTGGTTGTTGGTTGCCGACTAAGGACTATCTTGGAGAAAAACAATTCTCCTAGGGATATCACCCACAAAATGGTGGGTAACATCCGGCTCCAACTAGGACATGATCTCTTGAATAAGTGGGCGAAGCTACTCGAACGGGAGGTCGCGAGAACTCCAACAATCTCTTGGTCACCACAGACCTGTTACCTACACGAGGAAGTATGTTTTTCATAGTGTGTTATGATCACCCATGCTTAATGTTAGGCCGTAAAACGAAAAAAAAAAAAAATATGCAAAATTTTATCTTAATGCATCTAGTCTATCATGGGAAATATCACATGACATTAATTCTAATGCGAAAATCAGCATGCAATGCATCCTACTCTAACATGCATATCATGCGAAATTGATACTAAGTGTAATCATAAAGCCAATGCAACCTATTGACCACTGGAGTGGCACTTGATGATTATATGAAGACTTCATGCCCAAGGATAAACCAGAAGACACTTATGCCATCAAATATCATCAGTTCAACAGAGTTTTTAAACTCTACTTCTAATTCTTATCATTTTCTCTTGTACCCAGATTCCACGCCTGTAATATCCTTGTTTAGGGTGGGCCCTGCCACGTGTCCAGGGTCTGCGTAATGAGGGGTTGTTTAGCTGCCGCCCTCAGATGCTCCGGTGGGCTGTTTAACCCACCCTTAACGCGCTGGGTTGCTGCCCTCACTAACAGTCTGGGCTTTTGGTGTAGTGGTTGGGCCTTTGTGGTATTAGAGCTCATAGACTTGGCTCAGCCTGTGGAGCAGATTGTCTATGACACCAACAAGTAAAGTATACATCTGTTACCGAGGGAGGAAGTACAGAGACCAGGAACGAAGATTAGAGATCACCTTCGGGGAAGGTGACAACGTTCTAGTAGTGGATGCAGAAGAAAAGGAACCAATGGCGGAGGAAAGAGATGCCGGGAAGGAGTTTGGGGAACTTCTCCTCAAATCAGTGCAGGATTTGTCGAGACAGATAGAAGAGATGGGGCAAAGGTTCACGACAGAGTCTAGACAGCGTGAGACCCCAAGGGGCTTCCATATCGGAGAGGGTTCGAGCACATCCCATCCTTTGTAGGAGCAAATCACAGCACAATAGATGGCATCACACACACCTCCCCATTCCACGATGCCTACGTTTCTTCTGCAGACACTGGGGCAGGATCACATCAGGGGCAGGAATCGGCGCACATGGGAGATTACTTTGCTGAGTATCAGTCCTACGGTTAGGATTTCAGAGATGCCCTCACATTCCATGACTTCATTCAGCTCAAGCGGGACAGCAGACGCCGCAACCATCCCAGGGGAAACATGCACTCACATGACGGGGATGTACAACTCACTGTGGGCAGATTCTATCTACCGACATTTGATGGATCATCCAAGTGTTCGGCAAAGGCTTGGGTGGAGAAGTTGGATATATATTTCTAGCTTAACTAAATGGCAGAGCCAGAGGCCATCAAGTTGGCAGCGCTGCACCTGGAGGGCGAGGCCCATGACTGGTGGTTTCACGGGATGGCTACGCTGGGACGCTCAGGAGTGACATCATATGCTGAGTTCACACGGAGGCTGATAGAGCGATTTGATTGGAGGGATCCAGAGGAGCACTTTGTTGAGCTGACTAAGCTCAAGTAGACCAGGAGTCTAGACACATACATTTCAAATTTCTTGAGACTTTTCGTGATGGTGCCTGATTTATCCGCAGCCTGAATGATCTATATGTTTATAGACGGATTGGCAGAGCCTCTATGGGGGTTAGTCAGATCGACGAGGTCAGCTACACTTCATGATGCAGTTGGGAGGACTTGAGATTTGCAAGATGCACTACCCCGGACTAGAGCCCCTTTTCCCCAAAGATCAGCGTTCCAGCCGAAGGGGAAAGATGGGAGGGTTCTGCCTCCAAAGGGGAACCACGGCAGAGGGCCAGGGGATGATGAGACTAGGAGGGATCTGAAGCGGAGGAGGCTATGTTTCACATGCCAGGAGCCATGGGCACCAGGACACCGTTGTGCCGCGGGGAAGGCACATTACATCGAGGTCTTCTCCGACAGTAGCGGGGAAGAAGAGTATGAGGAGATAGAGGCAGGAGGCAGCAGCGAAGCGCAGAGGGGAGATCATCTACCACCTCCACCACCAGGAGCAAGAGGTGCAGCGTTTTCACCTACCAGGGGAGCCCTTGTTTCTTTGCGAGGAGTCCCCAAATACTTGACACTACATGTTTGAGGCACAGTGCGGGCACAACGTGTTTTAGTATTAGTGGACAGTGGGGCCACCCACAATTTTATTGATGCCCAGTTGGTAGAGCGGAGGGGTATACCAACGGAGAGCTTTGATGGATTTTCGGTACTGGTCCCAGGTGACAGGACCATGCAGTGTGCCAGGTATGTGCCAGCCTTGGCAGTCACTATGGGGACTTACACCCTGACAGATCACTTCTTCGTGGTGGACATTCTGGACGCCAATGTGATACTAGGGGTGCAGTGGTTGATCATGCTGGGGAAGGTCACCACTGATTGGGAGACCTTGGAGATGGAGTGGACGGATAAGAAGAATGGGAGGCACGAGAAGATTCGTGGTATGCACACCTATCCACCGCAGACAGTTTCAACACACTAGATGGAGGCAGATTTCCGGAAGGGAGACATAGAGTGGGCAGTGGAGCTGCGTGTTTCAGAGGCAGGATCTACAGGGCAGGCCGTACACCCAGATGTACAGTCCATTTTAGACAGATATGCCACGGTTTTCGGAGAGATACCACTAGGGCAGCTGCCAGATCGGGGGTTTGAGCACACGATTGAGTTGGAGCAAGGTATCTAGGCTGTCATCACTACACCCTATAGGCATCCTAAGGCATACCGAGATGAGATTGAGAGGGCCATCCATGAGCTCTTAGCTCTTGGGCACATCCGTCCTAGCACTAGCCCGTTTTCTTCTCAATGGTATTGGTGAAGAAGAAGGACGGCACACTGAGGATGTGCATTGACTATCAGGACCTAAACAAGAAGACCATGAAGAACAGGTACCCCATCCCACGGATAGATGAGTTGATGGATGAGCTGAGGGATTGAAGTTCTTCTCGAAGATTGATTTGAGATCCGGGTACCATCAAATTCACGTGAGGGAGCAGGACATTCCCAAGACCGCTTTCAGATGTCATTACGATCACTTTGAGTTTTTAGTGATGCCTTTTGGGCTGACTAATGCTCCGGCCACATTTCAGTCATGCATGAATCACATCTTCAGCAGTCACTTGAGGAAGTTTGTGTTAGTGTTTTTCGATGACATCTTGATTTACAACAGGACATGGGAGGAGCACCTACAGCATATTGAGGCTGTATTGCACATACTGGAGGAGCAACAATTTTATTCTAAGCTCTCCAAATGTGAGTTTGGGTTGACAGAGATGCTCTACTTGGGGCATTTGGTGCTACAGCCAGAGGCTATTATTGACACTAGGGAGAGGCAGCTATGGAGCAGGACAGTCAGGGAGTACCTGGTGAGATGGAGGAACCTACCGTATGAGGATGCCACTTGGGAGAGTGAGAAGATCTTGCAGCATCCATCATTGCAGTTGCTTGAGGACAAGCAACGTTTTTCCGGGGGGGACTGTAATATTCCCAATTAGCAATAGCTAATTGGAAATATTAATTTTTGACTACTTTACTTTAATAAAGTTAAGTTAGAAATAAAGTGGGTGAAGAGGGACACTTAACTCACACTTAGGATAAAAGCTTTTCCTAAAGTCACTTGAGAAACATGATTTATTGGCAGCATGGGTCCTAGAGGTCGAAGTGGTAGCGTGGGGAAAAGGGACAGCGTAGGCAATGTGGGCCCAAGCTAGCACAGAGAGAGGGACAGCATGGCTCAAGGAGATAGCGCAGTTGATGGTGGGGCCTAGGTTAGATCAAGGCTCTCCAAGCATAAAAAGGAAGAGGGTCTCCTCATTTCATTCATTCTGATTATGCTTCTTGTTATTTGTCTTTGACATTGAGCACGCTTGCTCTTGAGCAAAGTCTGCACGTACTGTTCAGTACACCGAGTGTCTCCGTGCGGAGATCCCAACCTCATCCCCAGGGGACTTCGAGTGCCTACTTGGGTGAGGAGTTCCATCTTTGTTTTGCTGGAGAGAGTTGCAGCAACCGCAGTCGGGAGCATTCATTCAGATAGACAGTGCTGTCAATGAGAGGGAGGACACAGGCTTGGGAGAAGGTGATTTCGGATTGAGGGTTTATAAGGGGATTCAACTCGGGAGAGTTGGAAAGGGGTCAAACCTTCCCTATTCCAGCATTTTGGTGGAGTCGGAGGCCATTATTTGCAGCATATCATTCAAGGCCAGCGTTTCTCATTGGGGAATAGCATAGTGCCTCAAGAGGGTCATTTTCGGAGGTCAGCCATTTCTGGAAAGCTTTCTGGGCTTTTCTGGGTATTGGGTGGAGAGGCCATTCCCAGAGTTTCACAATTTTCCAAGGTGAGGAGCAGCCCCAATTTGTCAATTCATTTCAGTAGTAGCAGCAACACAGTAGCAGTACCAGCAGCACTGGAGATTACGCAGTCTTTGAGGGAGCAGCCATTCCGGGTCATCTTCTGAGAGTATTTCTACGCTTGCCTAGTGCAAGTCATGGTGCCATCATTCTGATCACCTTTTGTACTCATTCTATCTTTTAGTATTAATAAAATGGCTCAGCATTCTCCATATTGTCTGTTTTTCTTATGATCTCTCTCTAGTTGCTGTATGTTTTTGTTTATGTGCTTTATATTTCTGTTTATTTCCATTCGGGATATTACACACCCTACGGGGAATTGTAATAAGTGATGCTGGTAATGATGAATTTGAGTTAGTATTGAGTTTGTAATAGGCCTAGGTAGCTTGGGACCTTGCCAATAAGTGAGTATTTCTCTGGGAGGTTTTTTTTTACTTGGTTAATTATCATTTCCCTACCAGGAGTTAATAATTAATTGAGTTTTTTTCCTCCAATTTCACCCCAAAGCCGGAGTACAGCTTGGTGGTGAGGCCTTGGGTGAGTCTTAGTGTCTAGAGTCAATGTATATTACCATACTAGATCACACAAAAAAATTTCATGGAATTTGGTTAGGTCTAGGTAGTGATTTTTTAATTTTTTAGATTTTCCGCAAGTCGAAAATTGCAATAAAAATTGTAATTGAATTGTAATAAGTGTTGCCTAGAGAAGTTGTATGGGGTATGATTAATCAAAATTACACCTCTCACCCTCAACTTTATACTATGACACACTTTGAGGGGTTAAAAATGTGTTTTGAACCCTCAAAACCCACTTTTCCTAAGTTTAGTGGGAAATTTGGCAATTAATTAAGCCATAAATTAAATAAATGGAGAAAAATAAATATCCACACATGCTAAATGAGGTGGAAATGAGGTGGAAAATTATGGAGGAATTAAAGTGAAGTCCAAAGTGATGTGGACTTCTAAAATCAAGGAAAAGACATGTGCTAAAATAAAATTGAATTTCCGGCATTAAATGAGAGTTGCTTAATTGGAAATTCGAATTTGTGAAGTTAGTGCATATTTGAGAGGATTTGGGAGAATATTTGGTGGACCTTTTTGTGGAAAATTGTCCCCACATGGGTTACCACCCATATACAGTTGCCATTCCATCATAAAATTCAAATTTGGCACATAAGAGATGAATAAAATGATGTCCACTTTGCCAGAATCCGATTTTTACACTTGGCAATGGAGCTCCACATATCAAATTCGAATTTTCCTTGTGATCTCCTCCCTCTCACCACTTGGCATATGGTTCTTCATTGAGATTTGCTCCCAATTTTCTATATAATAGAGCCATGGGCTCTCATATTGTATCATGTTATGAGCTATTGGGCTTGAGGAAACTCTGCCATTTTTGTATATCAATAAAATCAAGACTTTGGGGCTATTTAGTGGATGTTCTCTTGGCATTATGAGGTGATTTATTTCCATACTATTGCTATTATATTTGAATTCATTTATGTGCTTGATCAATATTAGTTTATATTTTCCATCTTGCTTGGATTGATGCGTGCAAGCTATCTTGCATGCATCATTGATTTACAGTATTATTCTAGGAATTAGTTTGCCAAGTCATTTTCGGAGGAATGTTTGGTTTATTTATTTCATTATGATGCTCTAATCCTTTTGCAGACTGATATTTGTTTAAGTGTGTAGGGAAGATCTATTTGTATTGTGTGTAGGAAATCCATCCGGGCGTGGGAGAAGTCTCAAATAGATCAACTCACTCCTAGATTCAAAGTGATCCAAGACTCAGCTATTTTCAACCCCAAGTTTTGCATCAAAGGAAGACAAAGAGGGAGTTTCTCATTCTCTAGCTACTTTATCACCTATTTCCACTTTTAAAATCTAAAAATTTCTATTTGTAGAGCATCTTAAAGTCATATTTTCTATTTCAAAAGCATTTTTCTAGACTAGGCAAGAATGGGGGTTCGCTCTGCCTTTGTACATTAATTTGTATTTTAAATCCTTTTTATTTCAGCGTAACGTTTGATTTTCTTTTGCAGCCCGCAAGCTTGAGCGTGAAAAGCGAGGAGCTTGAGGAAAAGACGGCAAGAGACAATTGATCCTCCTTGTATGCGAAGGCTTCCATTACTTCAAAATCTGATTTTAGGGAGACCGTAAGCACTTTTGGGACACCAGCAAACTTGATCTTTGCCGTGGGCCTTGGAGCCTTGAGAAATTCATATTTTGAAGGTTTTCTCCATAAGTTGTGTTATCAATTTTTGAGAAGGAG
Source organism: Pinus albicaulis (assembly GCA_034641835.2). Classification (NCBI taxonomy): domain Eukaryota; kingdom Viridiplantae; phylum Streptophyta; class Pinopsida; order Pinales; family Pinaceae; genus Pinus; species Pinus albicaulis. The sequence continues at coordinate 1,446,727,369 of CM076575.1, forward strand.
ATTAAGCCTTTTTTCCAAACTCTTTATTCGTAAAAGGATCTCCTTTTGGGCAACCTTCTTAAAGGTTGTTTTCTTCACTTGTAATCAATAATAAAATAACTCTTTTTTGCTTGAGGGAGCTTGGGATATTTTTCCCATGGTATCCCCCTTCCTTAGTTGAAGAAGAAGAAATTTCTTGGGTGGATTGATTCATTTTCTGATTTTCATTTTATGCATGCTAATGAATTAACCACTAATGCACTCTACATCCATCTAACTAAATTTTGGTTAAATTAAACTTACATGCATGAGCCCCAATGCTACAAACTTGAGCAAAATCTCCCTTTTGTTTTTATGTGTGAGCAATTCGCATGGTTGACAAATTCCATTAATTTAATGTTTATGCTTTATGCATGTTGAGAAACCATTGAAACACCTTTTTATCAGAACTTATTTCATTACACTTGCCATTTAATGCCACAACAAACATAAGTATATATTTTCTCTAAATGTTTGGTACATTATTGCAAGTAAGTGTTATCTCATCTCTTGTGGAAAATTTACATGTATCATTTTGAGATTAATCAACATTCATTTCACACAAACGACTCCTTAAAACTTACCTCCAACATAAGTTGGTTGTATAGACCTCTAGGGACCCTCTACTCCCCTATTGACTCCTCACTGTGAGATCCACATAATTTGGGCGAGGGTGAGGTCTGGAGATTGAAGAGTTGATTTGAAATGTTTGTTGTAGAGAACGTTTAACTAAAATGAACCAAGAGCACTCTTCATCACATTTCCCTTTTTATGGTTGTTAATCTCATGCAAGTAGTGTGATGCGTACTTTCTAATTTCACAAAGTTTAATTTCATCTTCAACATTTAAATTTTTTTTGGTTGTTTCGAACTATGACAAGATATGTCTAAATATTGAGATTTGGTTATCCTTTAATCATTTTATCCTGCAAATATTTCAGGATTATTGTGTTCTCATCTTTTGAGCATTATTCTTGAGCACGTTATTTAAGGCACTGGTTGATGGTTTTATCATTGTCATTGTCATTCCAAGTTGCTCATATTTGCTCATAAATCTTTAAAAGTAATCCAATTTCACTCTAATATTCTCCTAGAAACTCAATTATTTAACTTAGTTTTCCATTTAGGGACCACACCCTTTAGCTGACCTAGGAGATAGCTTAAACAGAGAGAGTTGGGATCAATGTGACAGCCCCTTCTTTGAGATCCTTGCCACTACCCACACCTTGTGGGGTTGAAGGCTTTTTCCACAAACTTGTAGGTAGCTGTAGGTGCCAAGGATCCATAACATTTTTGGTGCCGTTTCCAAGGACTAGTCTTCTTGTACCTGGGAAATCGACTAACTTATGGATTTTGCATGTTGGATTTTAGAGTTAGATTCCTGTTCAAGTGGCGATTCCACTTATTTCATTTTTTGCAAGGATTTTTGGTTGAAGCCTTCTTCTTGTATACTTCTTGGTAATCTTGGATAGGAGCCTCTCTCTGATATTGATTTTCTCTTTCAAGATCAAGTGAGCATGATATCATGAATGATTAGTTTGCCACTTGTGATTTTACTAACATTCCAGGCTGTCTGAATTTTATTCCAAATGAAGCCATTGAGGTTGTTGATGAGTTGCCTATTTTTCTAGGTAACAATTCCATTACCACCGAAACTCACCTTAGGAATTTCCACCTTTGTGTGAACAAATGGTGCCATGATATTAACCATGAGGACGTTAAAATGAAACTTTTCATCTTTTCATTAGATGGTGATGCTATGGATTGGTTCATAGACTTACCTGCTAATAGTTTTGATTCTCTAGAATCAATCATTGATGCCTTTGAAGAAAAATATGGAGATGAAAGAAAGAACAAAGCGAAAACTCAAGCAAATGAGAATGATATTGATCTCATCAGTGAGTTGACTCAAACGATTAAGGAATGCAACTCAACCAAGCTCAACTCATTAAGAACATGGAACTCAATCAAACAATATTAATAGTAAATCATGCACATGCAATAAAGGCCATGGAGGTCATTCATTCTAATCAGATGACCTCTATTCAAAACAGGTTGCTCGCCATGGAATAAAAACAATTGCATTTAATCAACACCATCGAAACAAATCATGCCAAGGAAATAAGTGTTATGAAGGCTAATCATATCACTTTTCATAATAGGCTGGAGGAAATGGAAAGATTACAGGTACAAAAATTTCAGCTTATATCAGATCATGAATGGGAAAAGAACAAAGAAACGGTTCACAAGCCTCCCAATCTATTGAATAGAGTTTCATCTTATTATGAAACTGAGGGGCATCAGGTTTATAATTATGAGATCAATCCATCACCCATGTCAGAGTAGATGCAGAATGGAGAAAGGCAGGTCATAGAAGTCTTGGATACTTCAAATTTTCCATCTGAGTGTGATTTATGGTAGCATCGGATGTGCTCTAGCCTTGTAATTTTTTATATAGGGTAAGACACATGTATTCCATAAAACCCAGAAATGGTTTTGGAAAATTACACTTAGAGATGATTTAATTAAATTAATTAATCATTTTTTAATGTTTACCTAAGTCTAAACTTAGGGAATTTGATTAATTAAAGTGTATTAATTAAATCAAGTGTGAATCTTCTAGATAAAGTCATGGATCACCTCCAAGTTAATCTTAGCCCTTGATTATGTTTTAATCTGGACCGTTGAAGAGTCAATGGAAGATTATAAGGAGGGTGAGGAGCCTATGGAAAATATACTTGACACTTGAGCCATTGAGCATTTTTGAATTTGTGTGAGAAGACACAGCTTTTGATAAAGAACAAATCACTAGGGCTGGGTTTGCTAAGTGATTTGATTCAGTGATCAAATCCGGAGAGGGGCAGAAGAAGAGATTGGTCAGGAGGGCCAAGAATACATTTCAGAGAGAGGCAGCATCAATGCAGGAGAGAGACAACGCAGTTTCTGGCTAGGGTGACGCAGTTACTATAGAGAATCATGCAAAGCCAACGCAGTGTCTCTTGGAGTCAGTCCGGAGAAAGATAGAGGTTGGGGTTCTGAGCCAGGAGGGTCAAGATCCAGCTTCAAATCAACCATATCAGCTACAGGAAGGGGTGACGTAGTCCCTCTAGCTTGCCTACACAGGCTTACGCAGATCCAGCATAAGCAATCATGCAGAGGCAGTGACGGCTTCATCAGCGCTGTTTTGATCAGCCGGAGACTTGCTGAGTGAGGTATATCTCACAGTCATTTTTGCTATCCTGATTTCTCTAAAGGGTTTGCCAGATATTGCCACCCTAGTTGTATTTAAGATTCTGCTACTTAATAATACAAACCCTCAGATCCGCTGCACCGGTTTTCCCAAGTTGGGTTTTTTCAGGGACTTAGTCCAAAAATAACTGTGTCAATGTGGTTGTTTTTCATTGAGTTTTGTTCAGATTGTTTCAACACTTAGATTTATTCCGCAGTATTATTTGTGTAGACTTCTTCAGTAATTACTTCGGTATTTCAATGTAATGAAATAATTATCAAATAATAGGAGAAGTAATTCAGATTTGTTGCAGTAGGAATCAAGATCTAGGATTTTTCACATGGTTTCAGAATTGAACAAGGTACATTAGAAAAGAAGCCCATGGATCTACTGGAAAGTAGGCAGGTTCTCAAGATGGATTTCACCGAAGACATTTGATGCCATAGGGCATCCTGTGTATCATATTCCTAACCCTATCCCTTGTAAATTTTGTTTAAGTAGTTTTATTTCATGAATAAATTGTTATTTATTTTTTCTAGAATAAATTTCCATTTTTGTACTTGATTTTATTTGATGTTATTTTGAATGGATACTGTTAATATATATCTTTGGTCGATTGATGCAGATTCTAGGTTCTTGCACACTATCACTTCATATCTAGCATGCATCCCCATATGGAGCCAAATGTTGACCACTGGAGTGGCACCTGATGATTATATGAAGACTCCATGCCCAAGAATGAACCAAAAGACACTTGTGCCATCAGATATCATCATTTCAACAGAGTTTTTAAACTCTACTTCTACTTCTTATCATTTTCTCTTGTACCCAGATTCCACGCCCTACGGGGAACTGTAATAAGTGATGCTAGTAATGATGAATTTGAGTCAGTGTTTAGCCTATAACAGGCCTAGGTAGCCTGGGACCTTGCCAATAACAGAGTATTACTCTGGGAGGTTTTTTTACTTTGTTAATTATCATTTTTCTACCGAGAGTTAATAATTAACTGAGTTTTTTCCTCCAATTTTACCCCAAAGCCGGAGTACGACTTGATGGTGAGGCCTTGGGTGAGTCCTAGTGTCTAGAGTCAATGTATATTACCATAATAGATCACACAAAAAAATTTCTTGGAATTTGGTTAGGTCTAGGTATTGATTTTTTAATTTTTTAGGTTTCCCGCAAGTCGAAAATTGCAATAAAAATTGTAATTGAATTGTAATAAGTGTTGCCTAGAGAAGTTGTATGGGGTATGAGTAATCAAAATTACACCTATCACCCTCAAATTTCTACTATGACATACTTTGAGGGGTTAAAAATGTGTTTTGAACCCTCAAAACCCACTTTTCTTAAGTTTAGTGGGAAATCTGGCAATTAATTAAGCCATAAATTAAATAAATGGAGAAAAATAAATATCCACACATGCTAAATGAGGTGAAAATGAGGTGGAAAATTATGGAAGAGTTAAATTGAAGTTCCAAAGTGATGTGGACTCCTAAAATCAAGGAAAAGACATGTGCTCAAATAAAATTGAATTTCCGGCATTAAATGAGAGTTGCTTACTTGGAAATTCGAATTTGTGAAGTTAGTGCATATTTGGGAGGATTTGGGAGAATAATTGGAGGAGATTTTTGTGGAAAATTGTCCCCACATGAGTTATCACCCATATACACATGTCATTCCATCACAAAATTCGAATTTGGCACATAAGGGAATAAGAAAATGATGTCCACTTGCCAGAATCCGATTTTTACACTTGGCAATAGAATTCCACATATCAAATTCGAATTTGCCTTGTGATCTCCTCCCTCTCACCACTTGGAATATGGTTCTTCATTGGGATTTTCTCCAAATTTTCTATATAATGGAGCCATGGGCTCTCATAATGTATCATGTTATGAGCTATTGGGCTTGAGGAAACTCTTCCATTTAAGTATTCAATAAAATCAAGATTTTGGGGCTATTTAGTGAATGTTCTCTTGGCATTATGAGGTGATTTATTTCCATACTATTGCTATTATATTTTAATTCGTTTATGTGCTTGATTAATATTAGTTTATATTTTCCATCTTGCTTGGATTGATGCGTACAAGCTATCGTGCATGCGTCATTGATTTAGAGTATTATTCTAGGAATTAGCTTGCTAAGTCATTTTCTGAGGAATGTTTGGTTTATCTATTTCATTATGATGCTCTAATCCTTTTGCAGACTGATATTTGTTTAAGTGTGTAGGGAAGATTTATTCGTATTGTGTGTAGGAAATCCATCCGGGCATGGGAGAAGTATCAAATAGATCAACTCACTCCTTGATTCAAAGCGATCCAAGACTCAGCTACTTTCAACTCCAAGTTTTGCATCAAAGGAAGACTAAGAGAGATTTTCTCGTTCTCTAGCTACTTGATCACCTATTTCCACTTTTAAAATCTAAAAATTTCCATTTGTAGAGCGTTTTAAAATCATATTTTCTATTTCAAGAGTGTTTTTCTAGACTAGGCAAGAATGGGGGTTCGCTCCCATTCCTTGGGCTAGTGCCTTTGTATATTAATTTGTATTGTAAATCCTCTTTATTTCAGCCTAACATTTGATTTTCTTTCGCAGCCCGCAAGCTTGAGCGTGAAAAGCGAGGAGCTTGAGGAAAAGACGACAAGAAACAATTGATCCTCCTTGCATGCGAGGCTTCCATTACTTCAAAATCTGATTTTATTGAGGCCGTAAGCACCTTTGGGACACCAGCAAACTTGATCTTTGTTGTGGGCCTTGGAGGCTTGAAAAATTCATATTTTGAAGGTTTTCTCCATTAGTTGTGTTGTCAATTTTTGAGGAGGAGATTAAGCATTTTTCCAAGCTCTTTATTCGTAGAAGGATCTCCTTTTGGGCAGCCTTCGTAAATGTTGTTTTCTTCACTTGTATTCAATAATAAAATAACTCTTTTTTGCTGGAGGGAGCTTGGATATTTTTCCCATGGTATCCCATTTCCTTGGTTGAAGAGGAAGAAATTTCTTGGGTGGATTGATTCATTTTCTGATTTTCGTTTTATGCATGCCAATGAATTAACCACTAATGCACTTTACATCCATCTAACTAAATTTTGGTTAAATTAAACTTACATGCATGAGCCCCAATGCTACAAACTTGAGCAAAATCTCCCTTTTTTATGTATGAGCAATTCGTGTGGTTGGAAAATTCCATTAATTTAATGTTTATGCTTCATGCATGTTGAGGAACCATTGAAGCACCTTTTTATAAGAACTTATTTCATTACACTTGCCATTTAATGCCACAACACACAAGTCTATTTTTTCTCTCAAAGTTTGGTTCATTATTGCAAGTAAGTGTTATCTCATCTCTTGTGGAAAATTTGCATGTATCATTTTGAGATTAATGTTAGGTCCCTATATTACTAGTATAGTACCTTATTGTTGTTAGTGTAACCCCTTTATTGTTATTATTGTACCCTTGTAACCCCCATTCTGTTATTATTTTGCCCCTAAATTATTATTGTTAGGTCGGCTAGGATTACATTGTGGCCCACTAGGATTACATTATGGCCCCATGGACTCCTATATATAGAAAGGAGGTTTTTGTAAATTGAATCATCCAAGAATTGTTCATTTATGTAATGTATTGGAGGTTGCCCCCTCGAAGTGGCTTATTTCTAAGGCGTTGATATCTCTTTTCTTCTATTTTTGGAGCTGGTTACACAACATTTGGTATCAGAGCTTTGGGATTCTAGGGTTTCGCTGCTCCAAACAGGTCATCGTGGCATTTTCGCTATAACTTTTTTCTACGAAGCTTCAGAAGCTGAAATTTCTAGGGTGCGAAGCTGAAATCTTGAGGAAGGTTGTCTAAAGATTTCAGATCTTGGTTCGCAATATTTGAGGAGATATCATCTGTGGAAGTTAGGTATTTTTTCAGGCTCATAAACAGGTCATCGTGGAAATTGCGCTATAATTTTTTTTGTACGAAGTTTCAGAGTCTGAAATTCATATGGTGCGAAGCTGAAATCCTGAGGAAATTCGTCAAAAAATTTCAGAGCTTGTTTCGCAATATTTTTGGAGATATGATCTGTGGAAGGTAGTGCTTTTCAGGCTCCTGAATTTCATCTCAAAGAGGTGATCGTGGGAAAACTTCAATAACTCTCTCTCTGGGCATTGGATTGAAGTGCCGTAAAAAGTGGTCGTAAGTACACAGACTGAAGTTTCTGGGCTATCAATTTCAGAGACAAAGGACAAAACAGTGACACGTGGCAAGTCGTACAATTTCGCTCTACTAAACCAGTCCAGAATTAGGTCATTGTGGGAGATTGGACACAACTTTGTCTTGGAGAATCCAAATCAGGTCAGACCTGTGGCATTTGAAAGAAGCTTCAGAGATCTACTACAGGGCTGAATTTCAGATATCGAAGATTTTCAACTACAGAGATAATTCAATTTCAATAACGAGCTCCTAAAAGCTAGTAAAAGGTGTGTATTTTTTTCCGAATTGCATAAGTCTTGTTTGAAGAATCAAGTTGAATTGATTCCAAGGGCATCTTGTAGAATAGATACCAATATTGGATTCTAAAATGGCCCCTAAAAAGAATTCAACACCCATCAAGCCTTCAGAAAGCTCTACCATGACTCATGAAGATGAAGAATTGCAACATGATCTATCAAAATTACAAGAACAAGTGCAACAAATTTCACTCTCGCAAAGAGCAGCAAAAAATGAAATGGAAGTTTTGAAGAAAGGCATGGAAGCTAAGATGGATGGCATGGAAGTGGGCATGGAAGCTAAGATGGATGACATGAAAGACAACATAGAAAACATGAAGAATGATCTAAAATCATACATGGAAGGCTTGATGACAAGCTTAAAACCAGAAATGATTCCTAATGGCGGAAATATAGGAGAAGAACCTCATGATGAGAACAAAATAAATGTTAATCATAATTTCATAAACTCGAATGTCGGTGGGAAGAACCACCATATTCCAAAAATGGATATGAGGAAGTTTGATGGAAAGGATCCTGTAACATGGATACTACAGATGGAGCAATATTTTGATCTCCATAACGTGCAAAACACACAAAAGGTACGCATTGCAACTTTACATTAGAACAAAATACATTTGTATGGTATCGATGGCTTTGCTCCCGTAAAAAAATTGTCACTTGGTCAATTTTTACGGAGGAAATGATAGCACATTATGAGGATACAAAGAGCAACACCTTCTTTAGCCAATTGATAAATCTCAAACAAAGGGTTTAGTGGGGCAGCACATTGAGGACTTCCAAAAATTGAATATAAGGGTAACTGATATTCCAGAGGAACACAGGATTGATCTCTTCATAGGTACTCTAAAGGATAACATCCAACATGAAGTTCGTGTTTTGGAACTTGATTCATTGGAGAAGGCATTCAAGTTGGCAAGAAAAGTTGAATGTAAAATTATGGCGACAAGGAAGCCTACCACTCAATTCTATAAAGAAGGAAGTGTTGCTATGCCTAGATTTCCACAACCTACAAGGTTGACACCACAACAATTGGAAGAAAAAAGAGCAAAAGGGCTTTGCTACGGTTGTGATAGCAAATACACTAAAGGTCATAAGTGTGCTGAGAAGAAATTATTTTACATAGATTGTGAAGAGGAAGAAGAAAATGAACAAGAAGAGGATATACACCAGGAACCAGCCCTAGAAGAGGAAGAAATGAATCCGACCATATCGTGTAATGCCCTGGCAGGAATTACCACTCCTCAAACTCTCAAGATAGAAGGACATATCAAGAAGAAAAAGGTAATAGTGTTGATTGATTCAGGTAGCACCCATAATTTTATTCATTGTAAGGTAGCCAAGGAATTAAATTGTTTCCTATACTCAACACCAGAATGTCAAGTGATGGTTGCAAATGGAGGAACTATAAATTTCTCTGGAAAATGCCATAATATCAAGCTAACCATGGGGAATATGTATTGACTAGTCCAATGCTTTCCATTCCTATGGGAGGTGCTGATGTTGTACTAGGAGTACAATGGTTACAATCTTTGGGGACGGTAGCTTTTAATTTTCAAGAACGATATCGAAGATTTTCAACTACAGAGATAATTCAATTTCAATATCGAGCTCCTAAAAGCTAGTAAAAGGTGTGTATTTTTTTCAGAATTGCATAAGTCTTGTTTGAAGAATCAAGTTGAATTGATTCCAAGGGCATCTTGTAGAATAGATATCAATATTGGATTCTAAAATGGTCCCTAAAAAGAATTCAACACCCATCAAGCCTTCAGAAGGCTCTACCATGACTCATGAAGATGAAGAATTGCAACATGATCTATCAAAATTACAAGAACAAGTGCAACAAATTTCACTCTCGCAAAGAGCAGCAAAAAATGAAATGGAAGTTTTGAAGAAAGGTGGGGAAGTGAAGATGGATGGTTTGAAGAAAGGCATGGAAGCTAAGATGGATGGCGTGGAAGTAAAGATGGAAGGTTTGAAGAAAGGCGTGGAAGCTAAAATGGATGGTGTGCAAGCTAAGATGGATGGCATGGAAGTGGGCATGGAAGCTGAGATGGATGACATAAAAGACAACATAGAAAACATGAAGAGTGATCTAAAAGCATACATGGAAGGCTTGATGACAAGCTTAAAACCAGAAATGATTCCTAATGGCGGAAATATAGGAGAAGAACCTCCTGATGAGAAAAAAATAAATGTTAATCATGATTTCATAAACTCGAATGTTGGCAGGAAGAACCACCATATTCCAAAAATGGATATGAGGAAGTTTGATGGAAAGGATCCTGTAACATGGATACTACAGATGGAGCAATATTTTGATCTCCATAACGTGCAAAACACACAAAAGGCACGCATTGCAACTTTACATTTAGAACAAAATACATTTGTATGGTATCGATGGCTTTGCTCCCGTAAAAAAATTGTCACTTGGTCAATTTTTACGGAGGAAATGATAGCACATTATGAGGATACAAAGAGAAACACCTTCTTTAGCCAATTGATAATCTCAAACAAAAGGGTTTAGTGGGGCAGCACATTGAGGACTTCCAAAAATTGAATATAAGGGTAACTGATATTCCAGAGGAACACAGGATTGATCTCTTCATAGGCACTTTAAAGGATAACATCCAACATGAAGTTCGCGTTTTGGAACCTAATTCATTAGAGAAGGCATTCAAGTTGGCAAGAAAAGTTGAATGTAAAATTATGGCGACAAGGAAGCCTACCACTCAATTCTATAAAGAAGGAAGTGTTGCTACGCCTAGATTTCCACAACCTACAAGGTTGACACCACAACAATTGGAAGAAAAGAGAGCAAAAGGGCTTTGCTACAGTTGTGATAGAAAATACACTAAAGGTCATAAGTGTGCTGAAAAGAAATTATTTTACATAGATTGTGAAGAGAAAGAAGAAAATGAACAAGAAGAGGATATACACCAGGAACCAGCCCTAGAAGAGGAAGAAATGAATCCGACCATATCATGTAATGCACTGGTAGGAATTACCACTCCTCAAACTCTCAAGATAGAAGGACAGATCAAGAAGAAAAAGGTAATAGTGTTGATTGATTCATGTAGCACCCATAATTTTATTCATTGTAAGGTAGCCAAGGAATTAAATTGTTTCCTATACCGAGCACCAGAATGCCAAGTGATGGTTGCAAATGGAGGAACTATAAATTGCTCTGGGAAATGCCATAATATCAAGCTAACCATGGGGGAATATGTATTGAATAGTCCAATTCTTTCCATTCCTATGGGAGGTGCCGATGTTGTACTAGGAGTACAATGGTTACAATATTTGGGGACGGTAGCTTTTAATTTTCAAGAACTTTTCTTGAAATTTTTTTCAGAAGGAAAGGAAGTCGAATTACTGGGTATTGAAGGGAAGCCGGGAATGATAATAAGCTCTAATGTCATGAAAAAACTTCTAAAGAAAGAACAACGAGGCGTAATTGCACAATTATGCTCACTAGAAGTTCCGACATCAAAATCATCTATTTCTGCAGATCTCCAACAAGTCTTGGACAATCATTCCAAGGTGTTTGAAACTCCCAAAGGACTCCCACCCATTCGTGATCATGATCATGCTATTCATTTGATTCCAGGAAGTGTTCCTCCAAACATCAGGCCTTATAGATATCCTTACTTCCAAAAGAGCGAAATTGAACGTATGATTGCAGAAATGTTAGAGGCGGGTATAATTCAACCTAGTCAAAGTTCTTTCTCTGCTCCCGTAGTATTGGTACACAAGAAGGATGGATCATGGCGAATGTGTCCGGATTATAGGGAGCTCAATAAACTCACCATTAAAGATAAATTTCCCATTCCTGTGATTGATGAATTATTGGATGAATTACATGGAGCAATTTATTTTACCAAGTTGGATATTCGTTCAGGATATCATCAAATTAGAATGAAGATTGAAGATATTCCGAAAACAACATTTCGAACTCATGAGGGTCATTATGAATTTTTGGTCATGCCTTTTGGCCTTACCAATGCACCTTCTACATTTCAAGGGTTGATGAATTCCATTTTCAAACCCTTCCTTAGAAAATTGTGCTAGTATTTTTTGATGATATACTAATCTACAGCAGGTCTTGGAAGGATCATGTTGAACATGTTGACAGGGTGCTCAAACTATTGCAGGAGAAACAATTATATGCAAAAACATCCAAATGTTTCTTTGGAGTACAAGAGGTGGAATATCCGGGTCATATTATATCTCACGAGGGTGTTAAAGTGGACCCTAACAAAATTAAAGCCATTAAGGAATGGAAAGTCCCCAAGACAATAAAGCAGTTGCGAGGATTTCTCGGGTTAACAGGCTATTATCGCAAGTTTGTTAAGAATTATGGGAGAATAGCAGCTCCTCTAACAACATTATTGAAGAAAGATGCATTTTCATGGACTCCTGAAGCAACTAAGGCCTTTGAACATCTTAAAGAGGCAATGTGCCTAGCACCGGTCTTAGCTACGCCAGACTTCACAAAAACCTTTATTGTGGAATGTGATGCCTCAGGAAATGGAATTGGTGCAGCTTTAATGCAGGAAGGAAGACCCATTGCTTTTGAAAGTCGTCCAATCAAAGGAAAGTATTTACAGAAACCTATTTATGAGAAGGAAATGTTAGCAATACTACATGCACTAAAGAAATGGCGAACTTACCTAATGGGAAGACACTTCAAGGTAAAACTGATCATGATAGTCTTAAACACTTTTTGGAACAAAGACTATCTTCAGAAGAGCAACAAAAATGGGTCACAAAGATGTTGGGTTATGACTTTGAAATAATCTACAAAAAGGAAAGCTTAATGTTGTTGCAGATGCACTCTCAAGAAAGAATGAAGAGGTGGAAGCATTGCTTTGTGCCATTTCTATTATCCAACCGTATTGGATAACCGAAGCAAGAGATGAATGGAAGAAGGACAAAGATGTATGGACACTCATTCAAAAGTTGCAGCAAGATCCTAGTACATCTGATACATTTAGTTGGAAAAATGATTCCTTATGGTACAAAGATCGTTTATATCTTTGTAAGAATTCCCAACTGAAACAAAAGATTCTTCTGGAATTGCACACTTCTCCTTTAGGAGGACACTCAGGATTTTTAAAAACTTACCACAGGGTGAAGAAAGATTTTTTTTGGGATGGCCTTTAATCTGATATTCAAAAGTTTGTGGCGGAATGTTTGGTTTGCCAGCAGAATAAAGTGGAGACAATTAAGACCCCGGGACTTCTACAACCTTTATCCATTCCAAGTCACCGTTGGGAGGAGATTTCAATGGATTTTATCACAGGTTTACCTAAGTCTGAAGGAAAGAATGTCATCATGGTGGTAGTTGATAGACTTACCAAGTATGCACACTTTTGTGCATTATCTCATCCATTTAAAGCAAGCACAGTTGCTACTACATTTGTGGACAGAATTCAAAAGCTACATGGAAGCCCAAGGGTTATTGTGAGCGACAGAGATCCCATTTTTACGGGAAATTTTTGGACAGAGTTATTTTCTTCTTTGGGTACTAAATTAGCTCATACTCATCTTATCATCCTCAATCTGATGGTCAAACTGAGATAGTAAATAAATGTTTGGAAGGATATCTTCGTTGTTTTGTATCTGATAAACAAACACAATGGGTCAAGTGGTTACCTCTCGCTGAGTGGTGGTATAAGACTTCCTTCCATACCGCAGCAAAAATGACCCCATTTATGGCACTTTACGGATATTATCCACCGTCCATCACATCATCTTTAAGAGAAAATTCGAAGGTTCAAGCAGTGGAAGATCACATCGAGCATCAGCAAGAAGTTCTCCAACTCTTAAAGGATAACCCGAATTTGGCACAAAATCGAATGAAACAACAGGCAGATCAACATCGTAGCGAGAGAAGTTTTGATGTAGGAGATTGGGTATTTTTACGGCTACAACCATACAAACAAATGTCCCTCAAGCAAGCAGAGAAGGATAATAAATTATCGCCAAAGTACTATGGTCCTTACAAGGTGTTGCAAAAGATTGGTACTATGGCATACAAATTGGAGCTTCCCGCTTCTTCGCGAGTACATCCAATTTTCCATGTTTCATGCTTAAAGAAGGTTATAGGTGAAAATCTTCCAGTTCAAACAATATTTCCAGAACTTGATGAGGAAGGAAAATCATATTGGAACCAGAAGCAATCATGGAAACAAGAACTCGACAACTACGGAATCGATCAATTTCAGAGTATCTCATCAAGTGGAAGAACTTACCCACTGAAGATTCTACATGGGAGGATGAGAATTTTATACAGAAGCACCCAAAGCTACTCAAGCATTGAGGACAACACTTTTTTGAAGGAGAGGGGCATGTTAGATCCCTATATTACTAGTATAGTCCCTTATTGTTGTTAGTGTAACCCCCTTATTGTTATTATTGTACCCTTGTAACCCCCATTTTGTTATTATTGTGCCCTTAAATTATTATTGTTAGGTCGGCTAGATTACATTGTGGCCCACTAGGATTACATTATGGCCCCATGGACTCCTATATATAGAAAGGAGGTTTTGTAAATTGTATCATCCAAGAATTGTTCATTCATGTAATGTGGTTTGAGGTTGCCCCCTCCGAAGTGGCTGAGCCTCTAAGGCGTGAATATCTCTTTTCTTCTCTTT
>CM076575.1:1446741863-1446891891 GCA_034641835.2 Pinus albicaulis
GAGTATAGAAATGCAATCTCCAAGTCCAAAAATATTAAGATCCAGGACCCCTCTCTAAATGCATGAGAGGGGTTTAAATACTACTTAGCTAAATCTAAAAATAGTTTATTACAAAAATTAAGGATTCGGTTCAATGACCGTCCTTTTCCTAGGCAAAAATACAGTGAAATTAAAACTAAATCTATCTATCTATGAATTTGATCTTTAAACTTGAAGGCATCTAGCATAGTTTTGAGAAGATGCGGTTGACCGACTTCGGAATTCAACTGTCCTGAAAAGACAGAATCAGCAAGCGTAGGAGAAATCTTCTCTGTAGCATTGATGATACAATTAAGCGCACTGTGTTGACTATGTGGCTTCACCAAGTGCATCCAATATGAGTCCCAATTCAATCTTGTCAGCCCTTGGATGGATTTTCTCTTTCTTCTGCCTTTTGACTCCATTCTGTTTGCAGTTGATTTGCTTGTGGGAGATATCCTGGAACAGTTTCAAGAATCAAGTTAGCTTTGTGTAAATTGTCATTTACACAATCAGTGAGAGTGTTTGCTGCTGTAGCTGCCTCCTCTGCTGCCTTTTCCTTTTATTGGAGCTTTTTTCTCTGATATTAATTTTGCAATTTCATATTGATTTTTCTTCCCCATTTTCTCATATTATACTTTTAGCCAAATTAGTTCCTTTTTATCAATTTATCCTTTCGCAGTAGTTTTCCTTTGTGCCGAACACGCTTCACATCTTTTTCCTTGCTCAGCATTAAGTATCTTGAATTTGATCAATGTTTCCTCATTTTTTTTTATAGTTATTTCAAGTCTCTTCGACTCCCGACTTTTCTCAAGAAGAGCTTTATGTTTCTCTGAGAACTCCTGACCTCTAACAGCTTCTTCCGTAACCTCTAAAAGCTCTATAGAGTCTAATTTTGGAAAACTTACGTACCTTATTTTGTGGTAGAAACTGTGTCGATTTGCCCACTTGGACATTTGAACTCAGAACAAATAACAAAGCATCCTCTTTTTTTTTGTAACGTTCCACTCGTGTTTGATTTTCTTTCAATGGTTCATCTTCTTTGGTCCATTCCGTGTGCATTCCGATAGATTCGGGCGTTCTCCGGAAAATTTTTCCATAAATTGCTTATTATAAGGCGCCATGAGGTTCCGCAACTTATACATCAACTTCACGTCTTGTGGTGAATGACCCGATTATCTCTTTCCGCATGGAGTTCGAATTATCTCTGTCGAAAATATCCGTGCTATCTAGCACCCATCTCACCATGTATGTATATGGAGAACTGGCCTGCTGCGAGCTTGCGTAAATGAGCAAAGCAAGTTCTATGGCTGTCAGACGTATTTTGAATCCGTCGTAGCCGCAAATTTATCACTCGTGTTTTCTTCCTCTAACAGATTATACACTCCTTCCCAAGTGGATATACCGGCATCCTTATTACAGGCGGTGTCTGCATACAGCGAAGCCATTTCTTTGTTTTCAGAATTCGAGTTCTTCTCCTTCTTACCCATAGTGTTTAGTGGAAGCTTTGTATAGACGTTTGCTCCTTTGTGCCTGCGTTTTACGAGTAAATGAGAGTAATGGCATAAGAAAGGTGATGAGACTGTTTTAAATGTGAAAGTGGATGAAATATAATATTTTAATCGTGAAACGACTTTCAATTCAAACACAATCTCATTTACCATTAATTTTCAATCCAATCATTTAATTTAATCATTAAAGCGCATAACAGATTTGACATATGGGAAGATTGCCTTGGGATAGCGCGCCTACATGAATCTGTGACATTGCGATCTGCGATTTGCTGCGCAATATCGCAATATCGCAATGTCGCAATATCGCAAAATGAAGTCATCGCAGTTATGAAAATAGCGCAAAAGCGGAAATTGTGCAATAGCGAAAAAGCGCATATCGCAAAATCGCAAAAGCGCACAATTGAAAAGAGCGCAAAAGATATTCATTAATCATTTCTATTTTCTGCGCTATGCGATCTGCGACCAATGCGTTTTATAAAAGATATATACCATTTTGTTATGGATGCGCTATCTTGTTTAAAGAGCAATTTTATTATAATCTATCATAAACTTAAGTGTTTCTTGATATTCTTTCTAAGGGATTAGGTTTATGATAGAAAGTTTTATTTGAAAAGGCAAACAAATCCTAATTGATTTTTTGGATTTTTTAACTAAGGGTCCTCATTTATTTAGTATTATTACTAATATTAAATAAAAAGGGGGTTGTTGTCAGGTCACAACAAAGTTCCACTCTTGTTGTTAATTATGATGATGAGTTATGTCTTTTCCGACTGACATATAGTTGCATATACTATATTTTATGCTTGTGTTTGTTTTGTTTCTTACGTGTGCAGGTGTCCTATCACGGAGATCGTGAGGATTGTGATCTGCTAGAGCTAAGGAACGAGAGCGCTAATTTCTCTACGAGCGACAGCGTTGGATTCCAAGTAAGCTTCATCGTTAGTTGAACCTTACAATTAGAACCCGCACTATAGCGTGAACGATCGTTGCTAGACCCGATCCTGGCTATAGGATCGCCTATCCGGGTAGGGATTAACCCTCTTCAACAACAGATGGATTACCAATTGAATTAATCAGCTATTACCTAGGAATGAATTACATGAAAACAATGTGACAATTAATGGAAACAGAGTTTCAACAATAGATAACATAGTTTCAATAACGCATAAATGATTTTAGCAAAACAGAGTTTTAACAAGGCATAAAGGAAAATAACAATTAACACACTACAGAAATCGATGGGTGAATCTTGTGAGGAAGGTAGGCCCTTTCCTTCTCACAAGATTCCCCAGAAAAAGGAATTAAGAAGAAGTGCTCAAAATAATCTTTTATTCATCTGTCAAATGTAACATATTACAAAAATGATCCATGTTCCTTCTCTGTAACTCCCTTTCAGCTAAAATTCCTATAATTTGTAATGTTCTCTAATGCTGATGTCTCCTCTATTTAAAGATGAGACATCTATTACACAATTGATTACATCATACAAATCCTATTCTTAACCTGATCTGATCTTCTATGCTGGAATAGGATATTCTATTCTTCCATAGCAGAGATGTTGTTACGATGGTTATGATGGTGCTAGATTTAAGGTGCAATTGTTACGGCCAGTGTAAAAACTCCCTTAATTATCCTTTTTTGTTGCTGTTGTGCCTGAAATACTTCCTCAGAATCGCAAATCATGAGTTGTTTCAGCAACGGGATTTGCGTACTATTTTGACTGTTTCAGCAACGCGGTCTTTAGACATTAACAATGAATAATCTGCAGTCTTCAAACTATTTCAACAGCTATACATTTTCGATTCATGGCTAAATATGAAAGTAATGTAAAATTACATGTAAAACAAGTTAAACATATAGTAAAGAGAAGAAACGGTATATACCTTTGGAAGAATAAATGGAAGTGATAATATAGGCTTTAAATATGGACTGGAAAAGAGTGGAATGATAGCAAAATGTATGATAAAAAAGGTACATTATAGGGTCCTAACATCCCCCCCAACTAAAAAGGTTGCATGTCCTCAGGCAACTTCAATCTGAATCAGAATCTGGACACTTGCTTTTGGCGTGCAAGTTACTTATGCAGTAGCTATAGAAGGTACTGTCTGTTGAAGCTCTAAACCCTTGCACATTTTTCAACTTTTGCCAAGCTGCTGCTTCATCCTTTTTGGCCAACCTATGATTAGCATGATATTCCTCTGTTGGCATCCACAGAATAGGAAAATGAAAGTGATACCCTATCCATTTTTCAGCACATTGTTGAACACACTTGATGTAGTCTGGTACCCTGGATATTGTTGTTTCAAGATTAGTAGGACTGAAAGGATTGTAATACTTCTTTTCCTTAGAATATTGTTGCCAAAAAATGTTACTTGCTCTTAAGGCAGCAGTTTCTTTGGCCCTAATAAAGTGTTGACAGTCCTGGAGTATTGTTGCCCATAGTTGTCGCATATGTTGAGTCATTCCTGGTTTCTGCAGAAATTGAGGATATTCTACAACAAAGGTGGCAGGATTTTGTGGTTCTGGACGTATCCAGAGGAGACGATTATCTTCATTGTGCCTAGCCACTAGAAAAGCAGTCTGCCATGTAATCTGGTTGGAAAGGAAAGAGGCAAATGCCAGAATGTGGATATCGCCAACAAGAGGGTTAAGATTAAGATTTCTGTTTACAGGAATGGCTTCATTATGAAGATATAATTCACACAGTAAATGTTGATCACTAGTAGAGGCCTCTGCAAAATTTTGCACAAAATCTTCCGATTTAAACACCTTATAGGGCCTTCCATCTTTGATTGCTTTTATCTGAAAGAATGCAAGGCATTCTGCAATGAAAAGAGAGTAATTTAAAGATGGTTTTCTGGCAGCCAATAGTTTTTGTACCAAATCAAACATTAGGAGAAATTTTCTTTTTAACTCTTTATTCTACTTCTTGTGAGCGCGAGATTGTTGGAGTGTTTTCTCCAAAGCCTCCCAGTTTGAGTATATGTGGTTCTTCCAAAGTGATTTATGCTCCTGCAATATTTTGCCTTATGAAATGGCATACTCTTTCCTCCACTTGTTCATTATTTCCATCTCATCCCATGGTTCATTTTTTGTTTCAGCATTGCAAGTGGTAGGCTGAGGTACAGTAGGGCAGGGTACTTGTAAATCAGCTTCTTCTTCTGAAATTTTTGAAGGTCCTACTGGTTCTTGTGTAATAGTAGGGAATTCCTCTTTGACTGCAGAAGACATAGATGCTCCCAGCATTGGGATTTGAACTACTTTATATCCTACCTAATGATAAATATTCCCACATTTGCTGCACATGTATTCCTTATACTGATCATTTTCTTTGTCTTTTTTTGCCATAGATGCTGCGTGAGCTAAGGTATACAAATTAGGTTCATTGTCATAGGATTCCCTTGCCATTACAAATTATTTCTTGTAGGCTTCCAGTTCTGATCTTAGAAACTCATTTTCTTGTAAGAGGGAAGCCAGGGTGACTGGCTTTTGTGTAACAGTCACAGTCTCAGTAACTGGTTATTGTTAGCAGCTACTGAATGAGTAGCTGGTTCTTGTGTAATAGCTATGTGATCTGCAGCATCCTGGGCATCTAGTTTCTGTATGTCAGCAGTTGGTTCTTGTGTTTCAGCTGTAGCTGGTTCTTGTGTGGCAGCTATAGTTGGTTCTTGTGTAACAGCTACTGAATGAGTAGCTGGTTCTTGTGTGACAGCTACTTCTTCTGAAGAAACTGATGTCATAGTACCTTGGGCATCTGGTTCTTATGTTTCAGTGCCCCTGGGTGAGACAGGTAAATATTCCAGGATTTGGGGTTGTGGTGGTGCATGTGTTTTTAAAATAATAGGTAGAGAGTCTAGGATAGTGGCACTGGTGGCTGCTTCAGTTAATGCCCTCATTCGTCTTCTAGGTAAAAAGGAAAAAAAAGTAGTAGTTTGCTTTCTTTTATGAGTGGGTTTTTCTTGAGGGGGAGGGCTATCAGAAGTAGTGGTTGCTTTGGTTGAGGCCCTTCTTCGTCTTTTTGATAGAAAGGCGGTCGTCGTTCACCTTTTCCTTTTGGAAGCAGAGGAGGAGGGGTTATCTGTTTGAGAATCATCACTAGAGATATGAACGGTAGGATCATATGATTCTGCCAAATTGTGGGATGGAGTTGGTATGATAGGAGGGGGAATTGGATTAATTGGTTCTGTGGGTGGAATTTTTGGAGGGTCAGGGGTGTTCTGTGGTTGCTATTCTTGGGAATTTTCAGCAACTTGCTGAGGGTCTAAGGGTAGATTGTTTAAGGGAAGGTTTTGTTGAGAAAAACCTTTTCAGATTAGTAATTGGATGAGACGTGATGGGTGAGGGAAAGGAGGGGGAATTTTACCCATCTACAATAATACGACATATTTCTAAGACATCCCAGTAAATAATAAGGAATATTCAAAAGTCTACCATGTCGTAAATGATTTAACAAGACAAAATCATGCTGGTAAACTAACCGGTAGTGGCCTTCACAGGTGAGGTAATGTTTAACAAACTCTGCAACTTTTGGCCAAGGAGGCGGCAACAAGTTGAGTCGGACACCTGGGCCTTAAGGCTCAACTTGTTCTCCTGGGAGGAGAAAATCCTGCTGTGCATTAAGAATGATATGTTTCCGGCTGAACCATCGAATGCTTGTGATAGGGAGGCTCGAAACCTGTGCTATGTCACCCTGTGAGACTAGAATCCGAACACCTTGAACTATAGAATGATCTTCTTGAAGATTTCGTGCAAATTCAAGAACTTTTTGTGGATCAAATTTGAAGATCATATTCTACCCACTCGCTTACCAAAAATCTGGTATACCTTTGGGTATAATTCGAGCGGGGTTATCGTGCCAGGTTCATGTCAAATAACAGGTCCTCCCATAGCTAATCAGCTTTGGTAAAATGCACAGTCAAAGAGCCAAGTTACCGCACTCGAATAGACTAAGTTTTATGAATGATAACATGGAATGATGGTGAAGAGACGAGGTAATAAGTAAGAAAAATTACAGTAATCGACTTGTTGTGAAATGATGGCGTAAAGTTTCAATATTCCCCCCCAACTACGTCTGAAATGATGTCTTTAAATGTGTGGGGATTGTGGTGATAATAAACAAAATCTTCTCATTAACCATAGTTTAATTGTACTTACATATAAAATTTACATACCTCATGTTTACCTTTAATTCATACTTCGAAAAATATAGTGCTTACTCATAATAGATCGGCAATAGTTATGGAAGAAAATTTGGAAGCTTTTTGAAACATGAGGGAGATTATATTGGAGGTCTGTTTAATCATAGGAGAAGGCAGTGAAAGCATAGGATTAGCATGAGAAATAAGAGAAGTGAGAATGAAAGAACTGAAGAAGATAATTTCATGACAGGAAATGCTGCATGGTCATGTCTTTGAAGAAAAATGGTGTTTCAGCAACAGGAAAAGTGGGTGAAGTGTTGCTAAAGAGTGGTGTTTAAGCAATGGAAAAAATAGGGAAAATGTTGCTGAAGAGTGTTATTTTGATAATGGGAAATATAGGGAAAATGTTGTTGAAGAGTGTTGTTTCAACAATCGGAAAGATAGGGAAAATGTTGCCGAAGAGTGTTGTTTCAACAATGGGAAAAAGGGAAAAATGATATGAAAAGGGGAAAAGAAATGAGAGGGGATGAATGATGGAATGTTTGTTAGGTCCCTATATTACTAGTATAGTCCCTTACTTTTGTTAGTGTAACCCCCTTATTGTTATTATTGTACCCTTGTAACCCCCATTTTGTTATTATTGTGCCCTTAAATTATTATTGTTAGGTCGGCTAGGATTACATTGTGGCCCACTAGGATTACATTATGGCCCCATGGACTCCTATATATAGAAAGGAGGTTTTGTAATTGAATCATCCAAGAATTGTTCATTTATGTAATGTATTGGAGGTTTCTAAGTGCTCATTTCTGGCATGAATATCTATTTTCTTTTTTGGAGTCAGTTACACAACATTTGGCATCGTAGCTTTGTGGGATTCTAGGTTTCACGCGTCTAAACAGGTCATCGTGGAATTTTCGCTATAACTTTTTTTCTACGAAGCTTCAGAAGCTGAAATTTCTAGGGTGCGAAGCTGAAATCTTGAGGAAGGTTGTCTAAAAATTTCAGATCTTTGTTCGCAATATTTGAGGAGATATCATCTGTGGAAGTTAGGTATTTTTTCAGGCTCATAAACAGGTCATCGTGGAATTTGCGCTATAAAGTTTTTTGTATGAAGGGTCAGAGTCTGAAATTCTAATGGTGCGAAGCTGAAATCCTGAGGAAATTCGTCAAAAAATTTCAGAACTTGGTTCACAATATTTTTGGAGATATGATCTGTGGAAGGTAGTGCTTTTTCAGGCTCCTGAATTGCATCTCAAAGAGGTGATCGTGGGAAAACTTCAATAACTCTCTCTCTGGGAATTGGATTGAAGTGCCGTAAAAATTGGTCGCAAGTACACAGACTGAAGTTTCTGAGCTATCAATTTCAGAGACAAAGGACAAAACAGTGACACGGGGCAAGTCGTACAAGTTCGCTCTACTGAACCAGTCCAGAATTAGGTCATTGTGGGAGATTGGACACAAATTTGTCTTGGAGAATCCAAATCAGGTCAGACCTGTGGCATTTGAAAGAAGCTTCGGAGATCTACTACAGAGCTGAATTTCAGACACGAAGATGAAATAATTTACAACTATAGAGATAATTCAATTTCAATATCGAGCTCCTAAAAAGCTAGTAAAAGGTGTGTATTTTTTTTCCGAATTGCATAAGTCTTGTTTGAAGAATCAAGTTGAATTGATTCCAAGGGCATCTTGTAGAATAGATATCAATATTGGATTCTAAAATGGCCCCTAAAAAGAATTCAACACCCATCAAGCCTTCAGAAGGCTCTACCATGACTCATGAAGATGAAGAATTGCAACATGATCTATCAAAATTACAAGAACACGTGCAACAAATTTCACTCTCGCAAAGAGCAACAAAAAATGAAATGGAAGTTTTGAAGAAAGGTGTGGAAGTGAAGATGGATGGTTTGAAGAAAGGCATGGAAGCTAAGATGGATGGCGTGGAAGTAAAGATGGAAGGTTTGAAGAAAGGCGTGGAAGCTAAATGGATGGTGTGCAAGCTAAGATGGATGGCGTGGAAGCTAAGATGGATGGCATGGAAGTGGGCATGGAAGCTAAGATGGATGACATGAAAGACAACATAGAAAACATGAAGAATGATCTAAAAGCATACATGGAAGGCTTGATGACAAGCTTAAAACTAGAAATGATTCCTAATGGCGGAAATATTGGAGAAGAACCTCATGATGAGAACAAAATAAATGTTAATCATGATTTCATAAACTCAAATGTTGGTGGGAAGAACCACCATATTCCAAAAATGGATATGAGGAAGTTTGATGGAAAGGATCCTGTAACATGGATACTACATATGGAGCAATATTTTGATCTCCATAACGTGCAAAACACACAAAAGGTGCGCATTGCAACTTTACATTTAGAACAAAATACATTTGTATGGTATCGATGGCTTTGTTCCCGTAAAAAAATTGTCACTTGGTCAATTTTTACGGAGGAAATGATAGCACATTATGAGTATACAAAGAGCAACACCTTCTTTACCCAATTGATAAATCTCAAACAAAAGGGTTTAGTGGGGCAGCACATTGAGGACTTCCAAAAATTGAGTATAAGGGTAACCGATATTTCAGAGGACCACAGGATTGATCTCTTCTTAGGCAGTTTAAAGGATAACATTCAACATGAAGTTCGTGTTCTGGAACCTGATTCATTAGAGAAGGCATTCAAGTTGGCAAGAAAAGTTGAATGTAAAATTATGGGAACAAGGAAGTCTACTACTGAATTCTATAAAGAAGGAAGTGTGGCTACATCTAGATTTCCACAACCTACAAGGTTGACACCACAACAATTGGAAGAAAAAAGAGCAAAAGGGCTTTGCTACAGTTGTGATAGAAAATACACTAAAGGTCATAAGTGTGCTGAGAAGAAATTATTTCACATAGATTGTGAAGAGGAAGAAGAAAATGAACAAGAAGAGGATATACACCAGGAACCAACCCTAGAAGAGGAAGAAATGAATCCGACCATATCGTGTAATGCACTGGCAGGAATTACCACTCCTCAAACTCTCAAGATACAAGGACAAATCAAGAAGAAAAAGGTAATAGTGTTGATTGATTCAAGTAGCACCTATAATTTTATTCATTGTAAGGTAGCCAAGGAATTAAATTGTTTCCTATACCCAGCACCAGAATGTCAAGTGATGGTTGCAAATGGAGGAACTATAAATTGCTCTGGAAAATGCCATAATATTAAGCTAACCATGGGGGAATATGTTGACTAGTCCAATGCTTTCCATTCCTATGGGAGGTGCTGATGTTGTACTAGGAGTACAATGGTTACAATCTTTGGGGACGGTAGCTTTTAATTTTCAAGAACTTTTCTTGAAATTTTTTTCAGAAGGAAAGGAAGTCGAATTACGGGGTACTGAAGGGAAGCCAGGAAGGATAATAAGCTCTAATGTCATGACAAAGCTTCTAAAGAAAGAACAACGAGGCGTAATTGCACAATTATGCTCACTAGAAGTTCCGACATCAAAATCATCTATTTCTGCAGATCTCCAACAAGTCTTGGACAATCATTCCAAGGTGTTTGAAACTCCCAAAGGACTTCCACCTATTCGTGATCATGATCATGCTATTCATTTGATTCCAGGAAGTGTTCCTCCAAACATCAGGCCTTATAGATATCCTTACTTCAAAAAGAGCGAAATTGAACGTATGATTGCAGAAATGTTAGAGGCGGGTATAATTCAACCTAGTCAAAGTTCTTTCTCTGCTCCTGTAGTATTGGTACACAAGAAGGAAGGATCATGGCGAATGTGTCCGGATTATAGGGAGCTCAATAAGCTCACCATTAAAGACAAATTTCCCATTCCTGTGATTGATGAATTATTGGATGAATTACATGGATCAATTTATTTTACCAAGTTGGATCTTCGTTCAGGATATCATCAAATTAGAATGAAGACTGAAGATATTCCAAAAACATCAAGATATTCCAAAAACAGCATTTCGAACTCATGAGGGTCATTATGAATTTTTGGTCATGCCTTTTGGCCTTACCAATGCACCTTCTACATTTCAAGGTTGATGAATTCCATTTTCAAACCCTTCCTTAGAAAATTTGTGCTAGTATTTTTTGATGATATACTAATCTACAGCAGGTCTTGGAAGGATCATGTTGAACATGTTGGCAGGGTGCTCAAACTATTGTAGGAGAAACAATTATATGCAAAAAAATCCAAATGTTTCTTTGGAGTACAAGAGGTGGAATATCTGGGTCATATTGTATCTCACGAGGGTGTTAAAGTAGATCCCAAAAAAATTAAAGCCATTAAGGAATGGAAAGTCCCCACAACCATAAAGAAGTTGCGAGGATTTCTCGGGTTAACAGGGTATTATCGCAAGTTTGTTAAGAATTATGGGAGAATAGCAGCACCTCTAACAACATTATTGAAGAAAGATGCATTTTCATGGACTCCTGAAGCAACTAAGGTCTTTGAACATCTTAAAGAGGCAATGTGCCTAGCACCGGTCTTAGCTACGCCAGACTTCACAAAAACCTTTATTGTGGAATGTGATGCCTCAGGAAATGGAATTGGTGCAGCTTTAATGCAGGAAGGATTATCCATTCCAAGTCAGCGTTGGGAGGAGATTTCAATGGATTTTATCACAGGTTTACCTAAGTCTGAAGGAAAGAATGTCATCATAGTGGTAGTTGATAGACTTACCAAGTATGCACACTTTTGTGCATTATCTCATCCATTTAAAGCAAGTACAGTTGCTACTACATTTATGGACAGAATTCAAAAGCTACATGGAAGCCCAAAGGTTATTGTGAGTGACAGAGATCCCATTTTTACTGGAAATTTTTGGACGGAGTTATTTTCTTGTTTGGGTACTCAATTAGCTCATAGCACATCTTATCATCCTCAATCTGATGGTCAAACTGAGATAGTAAATAAATGTTTGGAAGGATATCTTCGTTGTTTTGTATCTGATAAACAAACACAATGTGTCAAGTGGTTACCTCTCGCTGAATGGTGGTATAACACTTCCTTCCATACTGCAGCAAAAATGACCCCATTTATGGCACTTTATGGATATCATCCACCATCGATCACATCATCTTTAAAGGAAAATTTGAAGGTTCAAGCAGTGGAAGATCACGTCGAGCATCAGCAAGAAGTTCTCCAACTCTTAAAGGATAACCTGAATTTGGCACAAAATCGAATGAAACAACAGGCAGATCAACATCGCGGCGAGAGAAGTTTTGATATAGGAGATTGGGTATTTTTACGGCTACAACCATATAAACAAATGTCCCTCAAGCAAGCTAAGAAGGATAATAAATTATCGCCAAAGTACTATAGTCCTTACAAGGTGTTGCAAAAGATTGGTACTATGGCATACAAATTGGAGCTTCCTACTTCTTCGCGAGTACATCTAGTTTTCCATGTTTCATGCTTAAAGAAGGTTATAGGAGAAAATCTTTCAGTTCAAACAATATTGCCAGAACTTGATGAGGAAGGAAAAATCATATTGGAACCAGAAGCGGTCATGGAAACAAGAACTCGACAACTACGGAATCGATCAATTTCAGAGTATCTCATCAAGTGGAAGAATTTATACACAGAAGATTCTACATGGGAGGATGAAAAATTTATACAGAAGCACCCAGAGCTACTCAAGCGTTGAGGACAACGCTTTTTTGGAAGGAGAGGGGCATGTTAGGTCCCTATATTACTAGTATAGTACCTTAGTGTTGTTAGTGTAACCCCTTTATTGTTATTATTGTACCCTTGTAACCCCCATTCTGTTATTATTGTGCCCCTAAATTATTATTGTTAGGTCGGCTAGGATTACATTGTGGCCCACTTGGATTACATTATGGCCCCATGGACTCCTATATATAGAAAGGAGGTTTTGTAAATTGAATCATCCAAGAATTGTTCATTCATGTAATGTATTGGAGGTTGCCCCCTCGAAGTGGCTCATTTCTAAGGCGTGAATATCTCTTTTCTTCTCTCTTTGGAGCTGGTTACACAACAATTAATCAACATTCATTTCACACAAGCGACTCATTAAAACTTACCTCCAACATAAGTTGGTTGTATAGACCTCTAGGGACCCTCTACTCCTCTATTGACTCCTCACTGTGAGATCCACATAATTTGGGTGAGGGTGAGGTTTGGGGATTGAAAAGTTGATTTGAAATGTCTGTTGTAGAGAACGTTTAACTAAAATGAACCAAGAGCACTCTTCATCACATTTCCCTTTTTATGGTTGTTAATCTCATGCAAGTAGTGTGATGCTTACTTTCTAATATCACAAAGTTTAATTTCATCTTCAAAATCTATTTTTTTTTTAGTTGTTTCGAACTATGACACGATATGTCTAAATATTGAGATTTGGTTATCCTTTAATCATTTTATCCTGCAAATATCTTGTGCTGACATCTTTTGTTTCCATTTCAAGATTATTGTGTTCTCATCTTTTGAGCATTAATCTTGAGCACGTTATTTAAGGCACTGGTTGTATGGTTTTATCATTGTCATTGTCATTCCAAGTTGCTCATAAATATTTAAAAGTAATCCAATTTCACTCTAATATTCTCCTAAAAACTCAATTCTTTAACTTAGTTTTCCATTTAAGGACCACCCCCCTTAGCTGACCTAGGAGATAGCTTAAACGGAGAGAGTTGGGATCAATGTGACAACCCCTTTTCTGAGATCCTTGCTACCAACCACACCTTGTGGGGTTTAAGGCTTTTTCCACTGACTTGTAGGTAGGTGTAGGCAGCAAGGAGCGATAACACAACCAACATATCATCATATCAATATAAATATGCTTGGCAGTATGATTACTCATATAGCAAATCCCAAAGCGAATGCGTATACAATTATATGGAGGATGAAGCAGGTGGGAGGTGGGAAAATATGATGCCCACACATGGATGATCACATGAAAAGAGGTAAGAAAATGATGTAATATAGTCCATGAGATCCTCCCTTCTAACCAAAATATAGAGATGTCAATTATTAGGCTCATAAATTTTTGATGGATGGCAACCTCGGGAATATTATTTCCGTTATCATTTATGTCATATTTTATTGCCTCAACAGGGTTATGATTAGTAGGAAAGGGAGACTGATGAGATGGAGAAACAGAAGCAGGTCGCCCATGATGATCACACCGAAAAGGGGAGATTATAGATTGATCATGATCTTGAGGGGGTGCCCAAGACGATAAAGTATATTCAATGAGGGGTTCTTCCTTAACACCATACTCAGAAGGGCGAAATGGTTTATGGTCACTCGAGATCATTTGAATAGGGCTGAGGGAATCACTTGTAGAAGACTTGAGGTAATGAACAAGAGGATAAGGTAAAGGGGAGGGTGAAGTATTATATTCAACGAGCTTTTTCTCCTCAAAATCATCCTTTTCATATAAGGGAAAATAATGATCCTTCTTCTCAAGGGTATCGATGGATATGTCATCATAAATAAT
Source organism: Pinus albicaulis (assembly GCA_034641835.2). Taxonomy (NCBI): domain Eukaryota; kingdom Viridiplantae; phylum Streptophyta; class Pinopsida; order Pinales; family Pinaceae; genus Pinus; species Pinus albicaulis. The sequence continues at coordinate 1,446,756,010 of CM076575.1, forward strand.
GCCTAAGAGAAAGGGGATACCACTCTCATCCTCATCTTCCTTGTCGGTGTCATAAATCGAAGCACAATCAAATTGAGGACCAACAATTTCCCATTTACCCCTTTTAGTGTGGAAGTAATCTTCAATGTCATCTTCCAAGGGGCTAATGGGATCACCATCCTCAAGACTCGCAAAAGGAGATTCATCGAGAGTAATATCCTTGAGAAAGCTAAGGTTAGTCTCAACTTCACTTTCCATGGACTCATCCTTCTCAACACATATGTTCTCAAAATCATCCTTTTCATCACGTGGACCCAAGGAAGACTCATCTTCCCATTAATCACTTAGGTTCTCAAGGTCTTGATGATGCTCGATGAAGGCTTCCTCTTGAATGCTCAATGTGGGGCATACTTGAAAATGTCTAAGAAAGCCATCAATGAACTCCTCAATAGATGAGATGCTCCTAGGTTTGTGATTTTGCAGCCATGAGTTATGACCATAGAGGGAGCTAAAGAATAACAAAATAAGGACATCCTGGTTGACCACTTTCTCCTTTGAAGTATGTGCATTAAATTTCTCCACATGGTTAATTGTGGAGCTTGGGTCACCATCAAACACAGGTACTCCACGTACAATCCTTCCAGTGACATGATTGGGGTGCTCGGGGATGCTAGAAATGTCCAAAGCGGGAAATTTATCAAAGAAAGAAAACATATTTGAGCTATTCATGAAAAATATGTAGGAGTCACCAGGGTGAATTTGAAAATGCCTAGAAAAATACTTGCTTCACCCTACAAGCATTGACCTTAAAGTTCAACGAAGAACTTAGGGTTTCGTTCTTCCAATGGAGTCGCCAATAATGATATGTCAATGTATTGTATGGGGAACAAAACACGTGTCGTGTCCCCGACAACGGTGCCATAAATGTTACCATTCAAACCAGCAGGGGACCTAAAAGGGACTCCTAAGAGGGCAATTGCTAGGTCAAGGGCAATGATGGAGACTTAGCAATGTCAAAAGCGGGAAATTTATCAAAGAAAGAAAACCTATTTGAGCTATACATGAAAAATATGTAGGAGTCGTCAGGGTGAACTTGAAAATGCTTAGAAAAATACTTGCTTCACCCTACAAGCATTGTCCTTAAAGTTCAATGAAGAACTTAGGGCTTCGTTCTTCCAATGGAGTTGCCAATAATGATATGTCAATGTATCGTATGGGGAACAAAACACACGTCTCGTGTCCCCGGCAACGACGCCATAAATGTCACCACTCAAACTAGCAGGGGACCTAAAAGGGACTCCTAAGAGGGAAACTGCTAGGTCAAGGGCAACGATGGAGACTTAGCCCACTATCACCACAACTAAGACTCCCTGCTCTTTATGGACTTTCACCAATGGGAGGAAACCCGGTATTTAGGAAGTCACTTCTAAAGGGTGGATCAAAAAATAGATGTGAAGTGACCTTCAAGACCCTTTCCCTATAACAGGATTAAGAATGGAACTTTCTTGCTCTTTAAGAAAGGTACAAGATTTTCTAGGAAAGGGAGGTGAGGATTTGAGGGTTAGGTTAAAGGAAAATGATTTGAAAAGGAGTTTCCCAATCCCTAAAATCCTTATAGAACTTGGATCCCAAGTTGTCCTTGATGAATTGTCTTAGATAGGGAATGGGACCACACGGGGCAAAGTGGGACTAGCCTAGGTTAAGGGGATGGAGTTTAGCAACTGATGATATTCTTAGCCTGACCAAGGCAAGAGAAAAGGACGAAACAATAATTTTCACCTAAATATGTCGAATTGATCCTATGAGTCACTAGCCTTGGGAACACCAGGACAAAGTTGATCTTAGACCTAGGGCTTGGGATATCTCGCAATCCCACTATCAAAATCTCTTCAAATTCGGAGGAGACCTTGAGGACACACCAACACAGTAGGGCCTAGGAGATCGAAGTTTTTCTAGGGCTAGTTTGTCAGGAAATTAATGTCCTAGGTGACCCAGTGTGGCTAGACCTAGAGGAGAGAGGAAAAAGTTAAAGAATATGGTTTGAAGTGACAACCTTTTGATGGATGAGTGCCTAGTTCCTCTTGGGGATATGGAGTCAGCGAGAAATATGAAGATGAACTTCGTTTCTTGTTCAAGGAGGATCTCAAAGTCAACTTCTTCCAATGTGAAGGGCAAGAAAAGAAAAGTGACCTTAAAAGAGTTTATACTTAATTGAAAATGGAGGAGGCTTATCGAGATAACTTCGATCGCTAGGAAAATTCATTAATCAAACATGGCCCATACATAGAGACAAGCTAAAATGAAACATAATTCCACATTGATGTCATAAATGCATGCAACAATTAGCCCTAAAATAGCGAAAATCTAATGATCAAGATATGCAACAAAATGAAATAAAATAGCATTAAAATTGTACTTACATGTAAGAGAATATATCCATGTAATATCCCGTTTCGGGGATATCTCTAAAACACGGAAAACTCCAACCAGAGATGGACTGGGAGGGCATTTACCGGAGATGCCGCCTCTAAAAAGAGGACGAAATCCGGAGGCTACCTGGCCCTTTCCAGACTCTCTCTAAGAGTGTGAGATAAACACACCAAGTGGTATAGAACTAGAATTCCCAGAAATATATAAAGATAATAGTGCAGCAGACATACAATAGCATAGAAAGAATATACGACAAATCATCCAGAAATATAGAGAGAGAATGCTAAGCCATTTTATTAAATTGAGAAATATAATGAAGCACAATAGGTGATCAGAGTGATGGCACCTTAACTTGCTCAAGGCAAGTGAAGAAATACTCTCAGAATACACAGGAAATGGCTACTCTCTGAACTGCGTCCCAGCTGCTGGAAAACTGCCGTGTAGCTGCTACTGCTGGAATGAACTGAAGACTAGGGGTTGTTCCCCTTGCCGAAGTGAGCTGAAAATCTGGAATCCTCCTCTACTCACCAATCTCGGCAAAACCCAGAAACCATATCAGAAATGGCTGACCCCCGAAAAACACCCCCTTAGGGAATTACGTTGGCCTCCAAGGCTCTGCGCAGAGGCTGAATAGGAATGAAAAAAATGCCACCTCAAACTCCCACCAAAATCCTCCGAAAGGCAAAGGCTGACCCTCTGCTCAATCTCTAGCACAAACCCCTGCAAAAATCCCAAACCGAAGCTCCTCCTAGATGGACTGCGTCCTCCCTCTCAATGACTGCGCCGTCTCTCTGAATGCTCAGCTCCGCAACAAAACCAAACACAAAAACCTCCCGCAAAATGCTAAAGAAAATACCTTGCCTGAGTAGGCACTCGAAGTCCCCCGAGGCTAAGGGCGAGATCTCCGACCAGAGACACTCAACGCACTAAACAGTGCTGCAGACAGGCTAAACAGCCAGCATGCTCAAGAAGTCAAAACGACCATCTCAATATCATCAAAAACAAATGAATGAAATGAGGAGGTTCCTCCCTCTTTTATAACTTTGGCCTTCCTCCAAAACCCTAAGGCCTATCTCCTCAACGTAGCCTCCCTCTTGCCACCTCCTCATCCTCATCTGCGCAGTCTCTTCTAGAGCATACGTGGGCCCCCTCTCTACGTGGTGCTTGGCCCCCCCTTGGCTCCCTTTAAGTCACAACGTTGTGCTACTAGGGAGTGTGTTTTATTCCACTAAGTGAGTTAGACCCTCTCCACTCACCTTTTTATTTATTAATAAACTATAGACGGCAAAATTGAGCAAAATCGAATATTCCAATTAGCCACTACTAATTAGGAATATTACAGTCTCCCCCGGCAAAATGTTGCTTGTCCTCAAGCAACTGAAGTGATGGATGCTGCAAAATCTTCTCACTCTCCCAAGTGGCATCCTCATCTAGCAAATTCTTTCACCTCACCAAGAATTCCCGGACTGTCCTGCTCCTTAGCTGCCTCTCCTTGGTATCAATAATAGCCTCTGGCTGCAACACCAAATGCCCCTCATCATCCGTGGGTGGTAGCTCATCTGTCACTGTCACCTGCTGCCCCAGTGCCTTCTTCAGGCATGATACATGAAAAACGTTATGGATCTTGCTGCCTTGGGGCAGCTCCAACTCATACACAACCTGTCCAATCCTGCATATCACCCTGTATGGCCCGTAAAAGCGGGGCTTGAGCTTTTCAACTCCCTTTTGCTTCAGAGACTACTGTCGGTATGGCTATAATCGTAGGTAGACCAAGTCCCCTACTGTCTCTCCACCTGACCTCTATCAGCATACAGCTTCTGCTGGTTTTGTGCTGTATCCATATTATCATTGAGAGCTCAGAGAATGTCCTGACTCTCTTGGATCCAAATCTTGGCTCTAGGAGCCTTGCTAGCACCGAACATCACATCAGCAAAAGATAAAGAATGATACCCATACAAAGCATAAAATGGTGACATACCAATGGACATGTGATGTGTCGTGTTATAGCAGTACTCCCCCAGATGCAACCACTTCAGCCATGCTCGTTGTTGCCCACTGACATAGTTACGCAAGTAGCCCTCCAGCCACTTGTTAACTATCTCCGTCTGTCCATCCGTCTGTGGGTGATAACTGGTACTCGGTGTCAACTCCATCCCCGTCAACCGGAAAAGCTCCTGCCAAAATCTGCCCATGAAGCGGCTGTCCTTGTCACTAATGATGGTCTTAGGAAGACCATGTAGCCTGAAAACCTCTCTGAAGAACAGCTCGGCCACCTGTGCTGCTGTGTAGTGTGCAGATATGGCGAAAAAATGCGTATCCTTTGTCATCCGATCAACGACGACAAAGATACAATCCTTGCCCTGCACCATGGGCAACCCTGTGATGAAGTCCATCGAAATACTCTCCCATTTCCCCTTCGGAATGGGAAGAGGTTGCAATAATCCTGCGGGATGGCTCATCTCCCCCTTGTTCCTCTGGCAAACATCGCACTCCCTGATGTGCTGGAGTACGTCCTCCTTGAGGCCCTTCCATGAGAACCTCTCTCTAATGGCCCTGTAGGTTTTGGTAAACCCCTGATGGCCGGCCAATGGTGAATCATGTGATGCCTCAAGTATCTTCTTCTTGAGCTGAGATCCCTCAGTCAAGAAGATCCAATCCCTGTAGTAGATGATCTCATCGACCACCCTGTACCTGTCATCCGCCACCTGTCCATCCAGAACCTCACATGCAAATCTGTCCTTGGAGTACTCTACTAAAAGTCGAGCCCTCCAATCTGTATCCAAGCTCATAAGAGACAACGTGGCTGGTCTACGTGAAAGGGCATCTGCTACCACGTTGCTCTTACCCTTGACATACTCAATGTCAAAGTCATATGCCTGGATCTTACTGATCCACTTCTACTGCCTCTCCTGTAGCTGCTTCTGCTCCAAAAAGAACCTGAGGCTGTTGTGATCAGTCCTCACCCTGAACCTGTTACCCACTAAATACTGCCGGAATTTGGCCAATGCATGCATAATAGCCAACATCTCCTTGTCGTATATAGAATACAACCTCTCGTGTGGAAGGAGCTTCCGACTCTCAAAGGCTATAGGGTGTCCTCCCTGCATCAATACTGTGCCGATCCCCTCTCCCGACGCATCACACTCCAAAACAAATGGCTGCGTAAAATCTGGCAATGCAAGCACTGGGCAGCTACTCATCACCTCCTTGAGCTTGTCAAAGGCTCGCTGCACTGTATCCGACCAACTGAATGCCCCCTTCTTCGTCAAATCTGTAAGGGGTGCAACAAGCTGTGAGAAACTCTTGACGAACTTCTTGTAATAAGTACATATGCCAATGAATCCTCGAAGTTCCGTCACGTTCCTTGGCTCCTGCTAATCCCTGGTGGCCCTGATCTTCTCCTCATGGACTCTCACTTCGTCCACTCCAATAATGTGACCCAAATACAACATCTCCGTCATCCCAAACTCACACTTGGAGAGCTTAGCATAGAACTGTTGCTCTTCCAAGATATGTAGTACTGCCTCTATATGTTGGAGATGCTCCTCCCAAGTCCTGCTATATATGAGTATGTCATCGAAGAAGACCAATAAAAACTTCCTCAGATAACTGCGGACGATATGGTTCATGCAAAACTGAAAAGTAGCTGGTGCATTGGTTAGCCCAAAAGGAATAACCGAAAACTCAAAGTGCCCATAATGACACCTGATGGCAGTCTTGGGAATGTCCTGTTCCCTCACGCGAATCTGATGGTACCTTGATCTCAAATAAATCTTTGAGAAGAACTTGGCTCCTCTCAGCTCATCCATCAACTCATCGATCCTGGGTATAGGATACCTGTTCTTCAGGGTCTTCTTGTTCAGGGCCCTGTAGTCAATACACATCCTCAAGGTGTCGTCCTTCTTCTTCACCAACACCACGGAAGAAGCAAACGGACTCGTGCTCGGTCTGATGTGCCCAAGAGCTAGCAACTCCTGGATGGCCCACTCAATCTCATCCCGATAGGCTTTGGGATGCCTATAGGGGGTAGTAATCATTGCCTGAATGCCCTGCTCAAGCTCTATGGTGTGCTCGAACCCTCATTCCGGTGGCCGACCTGGTGGTATATCCCCAAATACTGCATCATACCTATAAGAATGTCTTGTATATCAGGATGAACTGCCTGACCGGTGGTCCCTGCCTCTGATGCCCGCAACTCAACCGCCCACTCTTTGTCTCCCTTCCGGAAATCTGCCTCCATCTGGTGAGCCGAAACAGTCTGAGGTGGGTAAGTGTGCATTCCGCGAATCTTCTCATGCTTCCCGGTATTCTTATCATCCCACTCCATCTCTAAGGCCTCCCAATCTGTGGTGACCTTCCCCAGAGTAATCAACCACTGAACACCCAGTACCACATTGGTATCCGGTGTGTTGACCACGAAAAAGTGTTCGGTCACGGTGTAGGTACCCATCGTCACTGCTAACTCTGGAACATACCTGGCACACTGCATCGTCTGGGCTCCTGGGACCAAAACTGAAAATCCGTCGAAGCTCTCGGTCGGTATACCTCTCTGCTCGACCATCTATGCATCAATGAAGTTGTGGGTTGCCCCACTATCAACCAAAACTAATACTCGCTGGCCACGTACTGTCCCTCGTACGCGCAGCATCAAATACTTGGGAACTCCTTGCAATGCTGCAAGGGCCCCTCCTGTGGGTGCAAAATCTGCACCTCTTGTACCTGGAGGTGGAGATGGCAACTGATCCTGGGCTGTCTGACTATCTCCTGCCTCCTCATCATCCTCCTCATTCTCTTCCCCGCTATCCTTGGAGAAGACCTCAATGAAGTGTGCTTTGCCAACAACACACCTATGCCCTGGTGCCCACGACTCCTGACAAGTAAAGCATAGCCGCTTCTTCTTCAGCTCCCTCCTGGCATCATCATCTGTCTGGGCCCATCCTGGATTCCCCTTTGGAGACGAAATCCTCACATCCTTCCCCTTGGGCTGGAAGCCCTGTCTCTGGGGGTAAGGTGTCCGAGTCCTGGGCAATGCATCCTGTAAATCCCTGGTCCTGCTAATAGCATCCTGGAGTGTAGCTGGTCTAGTAGATCTGACTAGACCCCGAAGTGGCTCTGCTAACCCCTCCACAAACATATAGATCATCCGTGCCGCAGATAGATCCTGCACCATCACTGAAACCCTCAAGAAATCTGCAATGTATGTCTCGGGGCTCCCAGTCTGCTTGAGCCTCGTTAGCTCAAAAAAGTGTTGTTCCGGATCCCTCCGGTCAAATCACTCCATCAACCTCCTAGTAAACTCGGCATATGTCGTCACTGTAGAATGTCCGAGTGTAACCATCCCATGGAACCACCAGTCCTGGGCCTCACTATCCAAATGTAATGTCGCCACCTTGATGGCCTCCGTCTCCGACATCTGGTTAAGCTGGAAATAGATGTCCAGCTTCTCCACCCAAGACTTTGCCGAACTGTTTGATGAGCCATCAAACGTAGGCAAATGGAATCTGCTAGATGTGCGGTGGGTATCTCCATCATGATAATGTCGGTGCCCTCTATGATGGTCGCAGGGTCTACTGTCCTGCTGGAGTTGAACAAAATCTCGGAATGAAAGAGCATCCCTGAACTCCTGCCCATAGGCCTGATACTCTGCAAAATATTTGCCCATGTGTCCGGGCTCTGCCTCCTACTGGGCTCCTGCCCCTGTGTCTGCTCCCAAGAAAGTGGGCATGGTAGAGCGTGTAGGTGCACGTGAAGCCATCGGCTAAGTAGTATCACGCTGAGCAGCTCCATGCTCTGGCAAATGGTGGGATGTACTTGATCCCTCACCTACCTGGAATAGCCGTGGGGTCTCACGCTGTCTAGCCCTGCGCAGCAAGACCGATCCATCACCTCAATTCGCCTCGCTAAATCCTCGCACCGATTTGGTGTTTCCCTAGGCCAAACCGTTTGCCTCAAGCTTTGTCTCATCGCTCTCTCGGCTTCCGACCTAAATGTGCCTTCACTGCTACCGTCGCTGTGCTCCCCCCGCCCGTCCGCACCCGAACACAGTCTCCCTCTTCGTAGGTGTTCTCCAACCTATGCTCACGATCTCTGTACTTCCCACCTCTGTAACAAATATATGGCCTCTTTCCCGGTGTCATAGAAAACTAGCTCCATACGCTGAGGCAAAACTATGCTCTGACCACTGTAATATCCCGTTTCAGGGATATCTCTAAAACATGCCAAACTCCAACTAGAGATGGACTGGGAGGGCGTTTACCAGATATGTCGCCTCTGAAAAGAGGACGAAATCTGGAGGCTACCTGGCCCTTTCCAGACTCTATCTAAGAGTATGAGACAAACACACCAAGTGGTATAGAACTAGAATGCCCGAGAATATATATATATATATATATATATATATATATATATAATAGTGCAACAGACATACAATAGCATAGAAAGAATGTACGGCAACTCATACAAAAATATAGAGAGAGAATGCTAAGCCGTTTTATTAAACCGAGAAATATAATGAAGTACAATAGGTGATCAGAGTGATGGCACCTAAACTTGCTCAAGGCAAGTGAAGAACACTAAAATACAGAAATGGTCGTTTCCTAACCCGTCCCCAAATTAGCTGAAATTGTCACGGTAGCCGTTTACCGCCGGAATGAACTAAGATCAGGAATCGTCTCTGCCGTGACCCTTGCCAGAATGAGCTGAAAATCTGGAATCCTCCTCTACTCACCAATCTCGGAAAAACCCAGAAACCATAACAGAAATGGCCGACCCCCGAAAAACACCCCCTTAGAGAATTACACTGGCCTCCAAGGCTCTGCACAGAGGCTGGATAGGAATGAATGAAATGCTGCCTCAAACTCCACCAAAATCCACCCAAAGGCAAAGAATGACCCTATTCTCAATCTCCCGACACAAACCCCTGCAAAAATCCCAAACCAGAGCTCCTCCTACATGGACTGCGTCCTCCTCTCAATGACTGCACAATCTCTCTGAATGCTCAGCTCCGCAACAAAACTAAACACCAAAACCTCCCGAAAAATGCTGAAGAAAATACCTTGCCCGAGTAGGCACTAAATCTTGCACATGCTAGATCTTCTTTGTCTAAGACACTCAACGACTAAATGTCGCAGCATAAGCTAAATGTAAATAACAGGCTCAAGAAGTCAAAACGACCATCTCAATATCATCAAAAACAAATGAATGAAATGAGGAGGTTCCTCCCTCTTTTATAACTTTGGCCTTCCTCCAAAACCCTAAGGCCTATCTCCTCAACGTAGCCTCCCTCTTGCCACCTCCTCATCCTCATCTGCGCAGTCTCTTCTAGAGCATACGTGGGCCCCCTCTCTACGTGGTGCTTGGCCCCCCCTTGGCTCCCTTTAAGTCACAACGTTGTGCTACTAGGGAGTGTGTTTTATTCCACTAAGTGAGTTAGACCCTCTCCACTCACCTTTTTATTTATTAATAAACTATAGAAGGCAAAATTGAGCAAAATCGAATATTCCAATTAGCCACTGCTAGTTAGGAATATTACAATCCAACTTTCAACACATTTTCAACATAAGAAGCTCCATGATAAGAAGAACCCAATCCATACATCAAAATTCATCCATGATGCAAAAATATCCTCCAAGGAAAAAGTGTGAAGTTCTCTAAAGAGAGAATGATCCAAGTCAAGTGATGATACAAAATGAATTCATCTAACTCCTATTTATACACTCATTAGGAATTCGAATTACCTAATGGGCCTACATTAGCCCCCAAAATAAAATATTGTGCAAATTAACTAACTTTCGGTGACAAGCCCACCAAACTAGCTCACAAATAAAATAATAAACCTCTCAAGAGGTCAAATAATAATCTATGCATGTCGTAGGGCCCTCCAAGAGGCCTGATGATGTCCATAAGTGCCATAATGATGAATAGGACCCTCAAAAGTGATATACAAGGGGGTGTCCCCTTGTTCTCCAAAAAATAAACTTTTGGTGCTCCCAGTGGGTGTGGCGGCATACCAATGACCTCACAGGTCTCCAAATGAGTTGAAGATACATGTAGACCATCTGTAAGGGCTTAGATGATGGAGTGAATGATGCCATGTCAACATACAAGTCCTGGGACACCTGCCAATTGTGTGGTGCACCTATGGGGCCAGCTGGGCATAGTGTACCAGATACATCTTCCTCGTCCGAAAGGTGGATCTCAAGCAATCTTTGAGCATATTTGGGGATCCATGGAGTGTTGTTTATTGTTGTGGAGGCTCATGGATCTCTAGAGTCTACACACACCCTATATGTGCCCAATGTAGCCCTCTGGATGGTTAGGACCCCGTATAGGAAGACTAAACCCAAATGGACACCATTTGCAATCCTACATAAGATCCAGTGCGTCACCTAGCCTTCCAGCACAACAAGTTATTAAAGTAATCGGGTAAAATAGCTTACAAACCATGGACAACAAGTGGACACTTCATAATGGCATGCCCTTCCATAGTGGGCTATGGCATGTGCTTATGTCTCCAAGCTCCAAAGGGGGTTAGCCAAGTACTTTATTGGGTGGTTTCTACCTTTATAGGGGATAGTATGTCTAAGTTACATCCCTCAAATGGTGGTGGCATGTGGTAAAGAGGTGAAATGGAATAGGGAATGAGAGAGGCAATCCTGGGCCACATTTCGGGGCATAAGAGTAGCTAGAAAAAGGGAAGCCCACACCTGGGTATATAATGTGTAGGAGGGAGCAATCGTGGTACATGAGATGCCCTAACCTTGATTTTTCCACCCTTATTTATATTGTTTTTTCCTTTTATGATTTTTCTTTGATTAACTGCTTGAGGCTCAAAGGATAAGAGCATGATGTGTAAGATATCACAGTAATTACCCCCTTTTGGTAGTGCGGTTCATTGCCCTCCAAGGGTTGGGACAATCATGGGTTCTTGAATGATAAAGGAAGCTCATCTAGGGCCTATGGAATCAGGGTGATGGACATGGGTGTGGGGTAGAGCTCATGCATTAGCATTTTCTCACGTGCTAATTATGTTTGTCCCGACCATATTTTGCATCTTGTGGTATATTTTCCTATTGAATGTGGCAATTTATGCATTTAATTTTTCTTTTCAGTTGCTTCAACCTCCGGGGCATCATTCCAAGCCTGACCTAAGGTAGGGGCAAGGGAAAGGGGAGGCTAACCCTATGTGGACCCAATGATGAAATGTGGACGCAGTTGGGACATATGATGAAAGGGGTTATAATAAATGGAAGGGGAGTGGTAAATGTGGATGAGGGAGCGGGACCACGCAACCAAAATCAGGGTTTCCCATGTAGTACCACCCTAAAACCAAGTGGTCAGTAAAGGAGATACCATGGGAGTAAGATCCAAGGGTAACATCCAAACGAGGTCAAGGGGACAAAAGCACAAAATCAACCCACTCTTTCTGCCAAATCCCCCCGTTAATCCATGCCTAGAAGTGTCCATGATAAGAAAACTCAATACTCAATTAAAAAATGACAAGACATATGTTCAGGTTCGGGAGGCCCACCTTCAAACATACGATCATGACAAATGAGTGAGGGACCACATGGTTGGCGCGGGTGATGGATAAATAGCACAACGAGCTAGTCGGTGGCTGCAAGGGGCTGCTGGCTATTGGCTAAGGACCATCTTGGAGAAAAAAAAGTCTCCTAGGGTTATCACCCACAAAGTGGTGGGTAACAAGGGGCTAATGAGTTTCCCTCCATGTTTTCCTAAATTTTGCTTCTTTCACAAGTTTTCCTCCAATTACCCCAATTTACCCAATGTTACCCCTATAACAACGAATAATGGGTTTTCCCCTTTATAAATTACTATAGCCTATGGGGTTGGATAGGCTATTTCATCCTCAATTGGGAAATTTAACTAGAAGAGGACATTACGATGTCAGAGTTTTCAATCATTCTGAATGGGATGATGTATTGGATGATATACTTAGTGAGTGACGAGGGCTAAGGGGGCTTGACTAATGATCCATGGGGGGGGGGATGATTGAACTACAAGTCCCTACTCTCACTACCTTTCAAGGTCAAGGGAAATAAATTCTTAATCCTTATATATTTTGGGGTGTCATATATTAAAATCCTACCAAAAGATGTTCCAATAGTATGGAGTTGTGTCCTCTTTTTGGTGTTTAGTTGATCTTTTTGGCTCTAGTTACTGACATGATACAAGCTCACGACCATGATAAGGTGTATCCAGTCTAATGAAGGAGAGTGCCTTACAAAGCCTTTATATCTTTTGGTATTAAGAGCCTACTTAAATACCTTGATAGGGAATTGTGTCTTCTCATTTTGGAGGCTTTAACTTATCATTTTGGCTCTAGTTACAAATATGATACTCATAGGGAAAAACAAATGAAACTACCTCACAAATCCTTTATAAATTATTTGTATGTCACGCAATGAAATTCCAACGTAGGGACATGCCACAAACGATAGCCTACAAATCATAACATTGAAAATGTTGGCATTGGTAGTACTTGAGTAATGGAGAATGTTGTAACATCAACTCCATGATTTGCACCCAAAGCCAATGTCTAGATTAGCAAAGATTTCGGTGTAGTTAATGCCTTATAAACCATATTCTCTCACAATTGTAATGCATGTGGGATTATTCAAAACATAGACACCCAATGACAATGTTAACTCTCATAATTGAATACAAAGGTAGGTCAGGGGGACCAAAAGATAACCTAGCGTAAATATAATGTGGGAGTGCAAATGCAACTCCTAGATCAACACTGAAAGCAAGAAGAAAAAAGAAGGAAACAAAACAAAGTGCATAGATAAGAGCTATAATCTAGCACTCTTAGCAAAAAATAAGATAAGGTGCTCGGAAAGATGGCACATGGGCCTGCCTAAGAAAGGCTGAGATACTACTCAAACCTAGACAAAAACACTGTTGATCTGCTTCTCTGCGTGGATCCTTCTCTGCACTGCCAAAGTTGGAACTGTTGCTGCTCGCTAGAAATGAACTGCGTGTTGGGCCTGCTCCTATGCTCAGAAATTCCGGGATTAAAACCCCGGGCTCTACTCACAAGACCCACAAAAACCTGCGAAGGGTTTCCAAAAATCCCAACCTCGGAAAATGGCCCCTTTGGGCTTGGCACACTGCTTTGCTGGGTGAATCGGTTCTTTGGCTGAAATGTTGGAAAGTACCTCTGAAATACTGCTCCAAAGCCCTGGTAGGAGGTGGCTAACCTCCCCTCCAATCCTCCAACTGAAATCTGCTCTTCCTCCCTACTTCCCAACACCTCTCCTCAACTGGACTACGTACTCCCCATGCAGTCGGTGTGGGCACTGTCCTGAAGGGACTGCGTATGCCTAGAATATTTCACTGCAAAACTCCTCCCCTGAGCAGGCACTCGAAGTCCCCCGAGGTAGAGGTTGAGATCTCCACTCTGAAATCTCTGTGCTAAACAGCATTTGTAGACTTGGCTAAACAGCTCAAGCGTGCTATAGTCAATCATACAAAAAATAGGTGATGAATCAATCAGGAATGAGCTGCTCTCATCCTCTTTTGTCCAAGCTGAGCCTCCAACGTTCCCCTGGGCCCACATGGACTATGATACCCCTCCTCTGGCCTATCTCTGTGCCGCTCACTGCACTGCCTCTCCCACGCTGCCACTAGGATGTTGCCTCATTCGAGTGGGTGGCCACATGGACCCCACTTCAGCCTCAATATTTACCTCTAGTGAATTTAGGAAGTAAATTAGTTGCATAGTTTATTTGGGGGTCCCCTTACTCACTTTATTTATACTAAACATTATAAAAAAGAAAAATTAATCAAAATTAATATTCCAATTAGCTGACTACTAATTTGGAATATTACAGTCCTCCTCGCCAAAATGTTGCTTCTCCTCAAGCAACTGCAAAGATGGATATTACACGATCTTCTCCCCCTCCCAAGTGGCATCCTCATCTGGAAGGTTCCTCAACCTGATCAGATACTCCTTTACCACCCTGCTCCTTAGCTGCCTCTCCCTGGTTTCTAAGATGGCCTCCAACTATAGCACCAAATGCCCCTCATCATCGATAAGAGGGAGCTCCATAATTTCTATCACTTGATGTCCTAGCACCTTCTTCAGGCATGAGACATGGAAAATGTTATGAATCCGACTCCCCTGTGGCAACTCCAGTTCGTATGCCACCTCTCCAACCCGTCGGATCACCCTGTATGGCCCATAGAAGCACAACTTGAGCTTCTCAGCTCCCTTCTGCTTCAGCGTGGACTGCCTATATGGTTGAAGCCGAAGGTATACTAAGTCATCCACCTGAAACTGCCTCTCCACACGACCCCTAGCTGCGTACATATTTTGCTAGTTTTGGGTTGTTGCCAAGTTATCCTTGAGAGACCTGAGAATGTCTTGGCTCTCTTGGATCCAGTCTTTGGCCTTGGGGGCCTTGCTAGCTCCAAACATCACATTAGCAAAAGTCAGTGCATTATAACCATACAAAGCATAAAATGGAGACATACCGATCGACATGTGGAACGTCATGTTGTAGCAGGATTCCCCCAGATACAACCAACGCAGCCAAGCCTTCTGCTACTCTGTGACATAGTTCTTCAAGTAACCCTCTAGCCACTTGTTGACTATTTCGATCTGTCCATCTGTCTGTGGGTGGTAGTTGGTGCTAGGTGTTAGCTATGTGCCCACCAAACGTAACAGTTCCTGCCAAAAACCTCCCATGAACCGGTTGTCTTTGTCACTTACTATGGTCTTGGGGAGACGATGGAGTCAGAAAATGTCCCTGAAAACAACTCAACCACTTGTGAAGCAGTGTATCGAGCTGAAATGGCAAAGAAGTGGGCATACTTTGTCAACTGGTCAACCACCACGAAGACGCAATCCTTGCCCTGTACCATAGGAAACCCTATGATGAAGTCCATAGATATGCTTTCCCATTTCCCCTACGGAATGGGAAGCGGATGCAACAATCCCGCCAGGTGGTTAAACTCCCCCTTGTTCTTCTGGTAGACTACGCATTCCCTGACATGTCGGAGTACGTCATTCTTGAGGCCCTTCCAGGAGAACCTCTCTGTAATGGCCTTGTAGGTCTTGGTGAACCCCTGATGCCTTGAAAGTGGAGAATCATGTGGTGCATGCAAAATATTCTCCCGTAACCGAAAGTTGGCTGTAAAAAAGATCTAATCCCGGTAATAGAAAACTTCATCCATCACCCTGTACCGGTCATATGTCACCTGCCCATCCAGTACCTCGCATGAAATATAGTATTTGGAATACTCCACCAGCAGTTGAGCCCTCCAATCTACGTGAATGCTCATCAAGGATAGAGACGCTAGTCTTCGGGACAACGCATCTGCCACTACGTTGTTATTCCCTTTGACATACTCAATGTCAAAGTTGTATGCTTGGATCTTGCTGACTCATTTATGTTGCCTCTCCTGCAACTGCTTCTGCTCCAAGAAAATCCTGAGGTTGTTGTAATCTGTTCTCACCCGGAACCTGTTCCCCACTAGATATTGCCGAAACTTAGGCAACTCATGCATGATGGCTAGCATCTCCTTGTCGTAAATGGGGTAGAGTCTCTCATGTGACAATAGCTTCTGACTCTCGAAAGCTATGGGGTGCCCCCCCTACATCAGTACTGCACCTACAACTTCCCCCGAAGCATCACACTCCACCACAAATGGTTGCGTGAAGTCTGGTAAGGCCAGTACCGAACAACTACTCATCACCTCCTTGAGCCTATTAAAAGCCCCTGCGCAGTCTCAGTCCAAATGAAAGCCCCCTTTTTGGTGAGGTTTGTGAGGGGTGTTGCAAGCTGTGAAAACCCTTTGACGAACTTTCGGTAGTAGGTACAAATACCCACAAACCCCCGAAGCTCCATCTCATTCTTCGGCTTCGACCAATCTCTGATGGTCATAATCTTCTCCTCGTGGACTCTCACTCTGTCCACCCCAATGATATGCCCTAAGTAGAGCATCATCAAACCAAACTCGCATTTGGACAACTTGGCATAGAAATGTTGCTCCTCCAAGATACACAACACCGTCTCTATGTGCTGCAAATGCTCCTCCCATGTGCGGTTGTATATGAGGATATCGTCAAAGAAAACTAGCACAAACTTCCTCAATTTACCATGGAAGATGTTGTTCATGCAAAACTGGAAAGTAGCCAGAGCATTGGTCAGCCCGAAGGGCATCACCAAGAATTCGAAATGGCCATAATGACAACAAAACACAGTCTTGGGGACATCCTTGTCCCTCACCCTGATCTGGTGATACCCTGAACTCAGATCAATCTTGGAGAAGAACTTCGCTTCCCTTAGCTCGTCCATCAACTCATCGATCCTAGGAATAGGGTAGCAATTCTTCATGGTCTTCTTGTTCAGGGCCCTGTAGTCTATGCACATCTTCAGTGTGCCATCCTTCTTCTTCACCAAAACCACTGAAGAAGCGAATGGACTCGTGTTGGGCCTGATCTGCCCTAATGCTAAGAGCTAAGGATAGCTCTCTCAATATCGTCCCTATAGGCCTTGGGATGCCCGTAGGGGGTGGTGATCACGGGCTAAATGCCGAACTCTAGCTCAATAGTGTGCTCAAACCCCCGATCCAGTGGCTACCCCGGTGGAATTTCCCCAAAAATCGTAGAGTAACAATCTAGGAGACCCTGCACATCTGGGTGTGTAGGTTGGCCCGAGAAAGTTTCATTAGAAATCCTCAACTCCACGGCCCACTCTATGTCTCCCTTCTGTAAATTTGCCTCCATCCAATGCGCAGAAACTGTCTGTGGAAGGTATGTGTGCATGCGCCTAAGCATCACCCGCTTCCCACTCTTCTTGTCCACAAACTCCATCTCTAGTGTTTTCCAATCAGTGGTGACCTTCCCAAGGGTGATGAGCCACTGGACTCCCAACACTAAGTTGGTGTCCGGAATATCGACCACAAAGAAGTGATCTGTCAATGTGTATGTACACATGGTCACTGACAATGCCAGGACATAATGCATGCACTGCATGGTCCTGGCCTCTGGAACCATCACAGAAAACCCATCAAAACTCTCTACCTGTATGCCTCTCCTCTGCACCAACTGGGCATCAACGAAGTTGTGCATAGCCCCACTGTCCACCAGCACTAAGGCACGTTGCCCTTGAACTATCCCTCGGACCCTCAGCGTTAGGTACTTGGGAACTCCCCGCAAAGATGCAAGGACCCCTCCGGTAGGTGCAAACACTGATCCCCCTGCTGCTGGAGGAGGATCCTCTCCTACGGACATTTCCTCCCATCTCAAAATATGTCTCCTCTTCTCCCTCACTGTTGGAGAAGACCTCAATGTAATGGGCCTTCCCTCTAGCACATCTGTGACCCAGTGCCCATGGCTCCTGACAGGTGAAGCAGAGCTTCCTTCGTCTCAAATCCCTTCAGGTATCATCATCCAAAGGCCCTCGACCCTAGTTCTCTCTCAGGTGTGGAGCTCTCATGTCCCTTTCTTTCCGCTGGAATGTTGGTCTATTCGGCATGGGAGCCGTCGTTCTCGGCAAAGTGTCCTGCAAGTCTCTGGTTCTCCCTACTGCGTCCTGAAGCATAGTGGGCCGAGTAGACCTCAATAGCCCACACAAAGGTTCTGCTAGACCGTAAATTCACATGTAGATCCTCCTAGGCACGGACAAGTCTGAAACCATCACTGAGAGTCTCAAGAACTCAGGAATGTATGTCTCCTGGTTCCCTGTCT
The DNA here is from genome assembly GCA_034641835.2 of Pinus albicaulis. Classification (NCBI taxonomy): domain Eukaryota; kingdom Viridiplantae; phylum Streptophyta; class Pinopsida; order Pinales; family Pinaceae; genus Pinus; species Pinus albicaulis. The sequence continues at coordinate 1,446,774,137 of CM076575.1, forward strand.
GTTTGAGCTTGGTTAGCGCAGAAAAATGCTCCTCTGGGTCCTTCTGATCAAACCTCTTTAGCACTCTCCGAATGAAATCATCATACGTCGTCACTCCTAAGTGACCCAATGTAGTCATACCATGGAACCACTAGTCATGGTCTTCTCCCTCTAGATGCAGCGCAACCACCTTGAGGGCCTCTACCTCCGTCATTTGATTAAGCTAGAAATAAATGTCCAACTTCTCTACACAAGCTTTGGCTGAACATTTTGATGACCCATCGAAAGTAGGTAGGAAGAGCCTGCCCACAATATGCTGCAAGTCATTGCTCTGCATGTACCCTCCTCCTCTGGTCTGGCCTCTGGGTCTGCTGTTGTTTTTCAGCTGACAAAACTCATTGAAGGTGAGGGCACCTCCAAACACCGACCTGTATGACCAATACTCTTCAAAGTACTCTCCATAGTGAGGCACCTCTAGCTCTTGTGGCCCTCCTACTCTTGCTCCCGAAACCAGGAACGTGGGCATGGTGGAACGTGATGGAGTGCGTGGCACCCCCTGCTGCGCAGTGTTAGGCTCGGGTGGGTGATGGGAAGTGTCAGATCTTTCTCCAATTTGGAATTCCCCGAGAACTCCCTTCCGCTTGTTGTCTCCGCCAATCTTCTACCCCATCTCCTGTAATATTCCTAATTAGCTATGGCTAATTGGAATATTCGATTTTGCTCAATTTTGCCGTCTATAGTTTATTCATAAATAAAAAGGTGAGTACGGGAGACATAACTCACTTTAGAAATAAAAGTTCACTCCCTAGTAGCAAAACGTTGTAACTTAAGTGCGTCGAGGGGCCAAGAGACCACGCAGAGAGGGGGTCCACGTAGACACATGGAGGGATTGCGCAGGCCAAGAGGAAGCACGTGGCAACGTTGGAGGAGGTGAGCATTAGGGTTGAGAGGGGCTCATGCTATATAGAGGGGAGAGGCTCCTCATTTTTTTCATTCATTGTTGATGATATTGAGCTTGTCGTTTTGACTTCTTGAGCATGCTGACTGTTTAGCCTGTCTGCAGCACTGTTTAGTGCGTTGAGTGTCTCCGATCAGAGATCTCGCCCATAGCCACGGGGGACTTCGAGTGCCTGCTCGCGCAAGGTAGTTTCTTCAGAATTTTGTGGGAGGATTGGTGTTTGGGTTTTGTTGCGGAGCTATGCATTCAGAGACTGCGCATTCATTGAGAGGGAGGATGCAGTCCATTCAGGAGGAGCTCCAGATTGAGTTTCTTGTAGGGGTTTTGAGCCTGGAGATTGAGCAGAGGATCAGCCTTTGCCTTTGGGAGGATTTTGGTGGAGTTTGAGGCCATACTTTAGTTGTTCCTATTCAGCCTCTGCGCAGAGCCTTGGAGGGCAGTGTAATTCCCCAAGGGGGTGATTTTCGGGGGTTAGCCATTTCAGATATGGTTTCTGGGTTTTGTTGTGGTTGGTGAGTAGAGGAGGATTCCAGATTTTCAGCTCATTCCGGCGAGGGGATCAGCCCCAAGTCATCAGTTCAGTTCAGCAGTAGCAGCTACACGGCAGTTTTCCAGCAACAGCGACGCAGTTCAGAGAGCAGCGATTTCTTGATATTCTGAGAGTATTTCTTCACTTTCCTTGAGCAAGTCTAGGTGCCATCACTCTGATCACCTATTGTACTTCATTATATTTCTCAGTATAATAAAATGGCTTAGCATCTTCTCTCTGTATTTCTGGATGATTTGTCGTACATTCTATCTATGCTATTGTATGTCTGTTTTACTGCTATATTTATGTATTTTCGGGCATTCTAGTTCTATACCACTTGGTGTGTCTATCTCATACTCTTAGACAGAGTCTGGAAAGGGCCAGGTAGCCTCCAGATCTCACCCTCTTCACAGAGGTGAAATATCTGGTAAACGCCCTCCCAGTCCATCTCTGGTTGGAGTTTGTTGTGTTTTAGAGATATCCCCGAAACAGGATATTACAGTGGTATCAGAGCATAGTTCTGGCTCAGCCTGTGGAGCTAGTTGTCTATGACACTGGGGAAGAGGCCCTACATTTGTTACAGAGGCAGAAAGTACAGAGATCGTGAGCGTAGGTTGGAGAACACCTACGGAGAGGGAGACTGTGTTTGGGTGGTGGACATAAAACAGGAGGAGCCTGTGACAGATGCAGAGCAGGAGGAGCATGTGCTAGATTCAGAGCAGAGAGAGCCGATGGCAGATGATAGTGAGGCAAAACAGTTTGGGGAGGCACTCCTCAAATCAGTGTAGGATCTAGCGAGACAGATTGAGGTGATCGGTCAGAGATTCACCGTTGTCGAGGCTAGACAGCGTAAGACGCCACGGGTTTTCCAGGTAGGAGAGGGATCGGGTACATCCCACCATTTTTCGGAGCATGGTGCTACTCAGTGTGATACTACTCAGCCGATGGCTTCACATGCACCTACACGCTCTACCATGCCCACTTTCTTGGGAGCAGACACAGGGGCATAGCCCAGCAGGAGGCAGAGCCCAGACATATGCGTGATTATTTTGCAGAGTATCAGGCCTATGGGCAGGAGTTCAGGGATGCTCTCTCGTTCAGAGATTTTGTTCAGCTTCAGCAAGACAGTAGACGCCGCGACCATCATAGAGGGCACCGGCATTATCATGACGGAGATACCCACCGCACAGCTAGCAGATTCCACTTGCTTACGTTTGATGGTTCATCAAACAATTCGGCGAAGTCTTGGGTGGAGAAGCTGGACATCTATTTCCAGCTTAACCAGATGTCGGAGACGGAGGCCATCAAGGTGGCGACATTACATTTGGATGGTGAGGCCCAGGACTGGTGGTTTCATGGGATGGTTACACTCGAACATTCTATAGTGACGACATATGCTGAGTTTACCAGGAGGTTGATAGAGAGGTTTGACCGGAGGGATCCGGAACAACACTTTGTTGAGCTGACTAGGCTCAAACAGACCGGGAGCCGAGAGACATACATTGCAGACTTCTTGAGGGTTTCAGTGATGGTACCAGATTTATCCACGGCACGGATGATCTTTATGTTTGTGGAGGGGTTAGCAAAGCCACTTCGGGGTCTAGTCAGATCTACTAGACCGACCACACTCCAGGATGCTATTAGCAAGACCCGGGATTTACAGGATGCATTGCCCAGGACACGGACACCTTACCCCCAGAGACAGGGCTTCCAGCCCAAGGGGAAGGATGTGAGGATTCTGCCTCCAAAGGGGAATCCAGGACGGACACAGACGAATGATGATGCCAGGAGGGAGTTGAAGAAGAAGCGGTTGTGCTTTACCTGTCAGGAGCCGTGGGCACCGGGACATAGATGTGCTGCTGGCAAAACACACTTCATTGAGGTCTTCTCCGAGAGTAGCGGGGAAGAGGATGAGGAGGATGACATGGAGCAGGAGACAGTCAGACAGCCCAGGATCCGTTGCCACCACCACCTCCAGGGGCAGGAGGTGCAGCTTTTGCACCCATAGGGGGGACCCTTGCAACATTGAGAGAGTTCCTAAGTATTTGACGTTGCGCGTACAGGGGACAGTACGTGGTCAGCGAGTATTAGTTTTGGTTGACAGTGGGGCAACCCACAACTTCATCGATGCACAGATGGTTGAGCGGAGAGGTATACCGATCGAGAGCTTCGATGGATTTTCAGTTTTAGTCCCAGGAGCTCAGACGATGCATTGTGCTCTGTATGTTCCAGAGTTGGCAGTGACGATGGGTACCTACACTGTGACCGACCACTTTTTCGTGGTCAACATACCGAATACCAATGTGGTATTGGGTGTTCAGTGGTTGATTACTCTGGGGAAGGTCACCACAGATTGGGAGGCCCTGGAGATGGAGTGGGATGATAAGAAGACCGGGAAGCATGAGAAGATCCGTGGGATGCACACTTACCCACCTCAGATTGTTTCGGCTCACCAGATGGAGGCAGATTTCCGGAAGGGAGACATAGAGTGGGCGGTTGAGTTGCGGGCATCAGAGGCAGGGACTACCGGTCAGGCCGTTCATCCTGATATACAGGCCATCCTTGACAGGTATGACACAGTGTTTGGGGATATACCACTAGGCCGACCACCGGATCAGGGGTTTGAGCACACTATTAAGTTGGAGCAGGGTATTCAGGCAGTGATTACCACACCCAATAAGCATCCCAAAGCCTATCGGGATGATATTGAGCGGGCCATCCAGGAGTTGCTGGCTCTTGGGCACATCCGGCCGAGCACGAGTCCTTTTGCTTCTTCCGTGGTGTTGGTGAAGAAGAAGGACGACACTTTGAGGATGTGTATTGACTACAAGGCCCTGAACAAGAAGACTCTGAAGAACAGGTACCCTATACCCAGGATCGATGAGTTGATGGATGAGTTGAGAGGAGCCCGGTTCTTCTCAAAGATTGATTTGAGATCAGGGTACCATTAGATTCACGTGAGGGAACAGGACATTCCCAAGACCGCCTTCAGGTGTCACTATGGGCACTTTGATTTTTTGGTGATGCCCTTCTAGCTAACCAACGCACTAGCGACATTCCAGTCTTGCATGAACCACATCTTCCGCAGTCACTTGAGGAAGTTTGTGTTGGTGTTCTTTGATGATATGCTCATTTACAGCAGGACTTGGGAGGAGCATCTCCAACACATTGAGGCAGTGTTGCGCATTTTGGAGTAGTAGCAGTTCTATGCCAAGCTCTCCAAATGTGAGTTTGGGTTGTCGGAGATGTTGTACTTGGGACATATCATAGGGGTGGACGGAGTGAGAGTCCACGAGGAGAAGATCAGGGCCATCAGAGACTGGCCAGAGCTGAGGAACGTGACGGAACTTCGGGGATTCATTGGTATTTGTACTTATTACAGGAAGTTCGTCAGGAGTTTCTCATAGCTTGCTGCACCCCTTACTGATTTGAAAAATAAGGGGGCATTCAGTTGGTCGGATACAACGCAGCGAGCCTTTGACAGGCTCAAGGAGGTGATGAGCAGCTGCCCAGTGCTTGCATTGTCGGATTTTACGCAGCCATTTGTTTTGGAGTGTTATGCGTAGGGAGAGGGGATCGGCGCAGTATTGATGCAGGGAGGACACCCTATAGCCTTTGAGAGCCGAAAGCTCCTTCCACACGAGAGGTTGTATTCTATACACGACAAAGGAGATGTTGGCCATCATGCATGCATTGGCCAAATTCCAGCAGTATTTAGTGGGTAGTAGGTTCAGGGTGAGGACTGATCACAACAGCCTCAGGTTCTTTTTGGAGCAGAAGCAGCTATAGGAGAGGCAGCAGAAGTGGATCAGTAAGATCCAGGCATATGACTTTGACATTGAGTATGTCAAGGGTAAGAACAACATGGTAGCAGATGCCCTTTCACGTAGACCAGCCACGTTGTCTCTTATGAGCTTGGATACAGATTGGAGGGCTCGACTTTTAGTAGAGTACTCCAAGGACAGATTTGCATGTGAGGTTCTGGATGGACAGGTGGCGGATGATAGGTACAGGGTGGTCGATGAGATCATCTACTACAGGGACTGGATCTTCTTGACTGAGGGATCTTAACTCAAGAAGAAGATACTTCAGGCATCACATGATTCACCTTTGGCCGGCCACTAGGGATTTACCAAAACCTACAGGGCCATTAGAGAGAGGTTCTCATGGAAGGGCCTCAAGGAGGACGTACTCCAGCACATCAGGGAGTGCGATGTTTTCCAGAGGAACAAGGGACAGCCACAGGGACATCATCAGACCATCATCAGTGACAGGGACAGCCACTTCATGGGCGGATTTTGGCAGGAGCTTTTCCGGTTGGTGGGGACAGAGTTGACATCGAGTACCAGTTATCACCCACAGATGGATGGACAGACGGAGATAGTTAACAAATGGCTGGAGGGCTACTTGCGTAACTATGTCAGTGGGCAGCAGCGAGCGTGGCTGAAGTGGTTGCATCTGGGGGAGTACTGCTACAACACTACTCATCACATGTCCATTGGTATGTCACCATTCTATGCTTTGTATGGTTATCATTCTTTATCTTTTGCTGATGTGATGTTTGGTGCTAGCAAGGCTCCGAGAGCCAAGATTTGGATCCAAGAGAGTCAGGATATACTCCGAGCTCTCAAGGACAATATGGCTACAACACAAAACCAGCAGAAGCTATATGCTGACAGGGGTCGGATGGAGAGACAGTTTTAGGTAGGGGACTTGGTCTACCTACGATTGCAGCCATATCGACAGTCGTCACTGAAGCAGAAGGGAGTTGAGAAGCTCAAGCCCCGTTTTTACGGGCCATACAGGGTGATACGCAAGATTGGACAGGTTGCATATGAGTTGGAGCTGCCCCAAGGCAACAAGATTCATAATGTTTTTCATGTATCATGCCTGAAAAAGGCACTGGGGTAGCAGGTGACAGTGACAGATGAGCTACCACCCACGGATGATGAGGGGCATTTGGTGTTGCAGCCAGAGGCTATTATTGATACCAGGGGGAGGAAACTATGGAGCAGGACAGTCCGGGAATTCTTGGTGAGATGGAAGAATTTGCCGAATGAGGATGCCACTGGAGAGTGAGAAAATTTTGCAGCATCCATCACTTTAGTTGCTTGAGGACAAGCAACATTTTGCCGGGGGAGACTGTAATATTCCTAATTAGCTATGGCTAATTGGAATATTCAATTTTGCTCAATTGTTCCATCTATAATTTATTCATAAATAAAAATGTGAGTAGGGGAGACATAACTCACTTTAGAAATAAAAGTTCACTCCCTAGTAGGACAACGTTGTAACTTAAGTGAGCCGAGGGGGCCAAGAGGCCACGCAGAGAGGGGGCCCACGTAGACACATGGAGGGACTGCGCAGGCCAAGAGGGAGCACGTGGCAACGTTGGAGGAGGTGAGCATTAGGGTTGAGAGAGGCTCATGCTATATAGAGGGGAGAGCCTCCTCATTTTGTTCATTCGTTGTTGATGATATTGAGCTGGTCGTTTTGACTTCTTGAGCACGCTGGCTTTTTAGCCTGTCTGCAGCACTGTTTAGTGCGTTGAGTGTCTCCGATCGGAGATCTCGCCCTTAGCCCCGGGGGACTTCGAGTGCCTGCTCGGGCAAGGTAGTTTCTTCAGCATTTTGTGGGAGGATTGGTGTTTGGGTTTTGTTGCGGAGCTGTGCATTCAGAGACTGGACAGTCATTGAGAGGGAGGACGCAGTCCATTCAGGAGGAGCTCCGGATTGAGTTTCTTGCAGGGGTTTTGAGCCTGGATATTGAGCAGAGGATCAGCCTTTGCCTTTGGGAGGATTTTGGTGGAGTTTGAGGCCGTATTTCAGTTGTTCCTATTCAGCCTCTGCGTAGAGCCTTGGAGGGTAGTGTAATTCCCCAAGGGGGTGATTTTCGGGGGTTAGCCATTTCAGATATGGTTTATGGGTTTTGTTGTGGTTGGTGAGTAGAGGAGGATTCCAAATTTTCAGCTCATTCTGGCGAGGGGATCAGCCCCAATTCATTAGTTCAGTTCAGTAGTAGAAGCTACACGGTAATTTTCGAGCAACTGGGACGCAGTTCAGAGAGCAGCCATTTCTTGATATTCTGAGAGTATTTCTTCACTTTCCTTGAGCAAGTCTAGGTGCCATCACTCTGATCACCTATTGTACTTCATTATATTTCTCAGTATAATAAAATGGCTTAGCATCTTCTCTTTGTATTTCTGGATGATTTGTCGTACATTCTATCTATGCTATTGTATGTCTGTTTTACTGCTATCTTTATGCATTTTCGGGCATTCTAGTTCTATACCACTTGGTTTCTCTATCTCATACTCTTAGACAGAGTCTGGAAAGGGCCAAGTAGCCTCCAAATCTCACCCTCTTCACAGAGGTGAAATATCTGGTAAACGCCCTCCCAGTCCATCTCTGGTTGGAGTTTGTTGTGTTTTAGAGATATCCCCAAAACGGGATATTACATCTCCTCTATTCTATTGGTGAGTTCTTGTAGTGACTTTAGAAGGAGTTGAGCAAACTCCTTTCCCTCATCTCTTTCCTTTGCCATGGGTGCCTTTCCTCTCTCTTCTTCCACCAGAACGTTGTCTACTTGGTATGGTGTTATCTCGAGCCTCCTTTCCCTAATCCTATACCTCTATCTCTGGTAAGTGACGTTCTGCCTATCCTCCGGTGTCACTGACCGCGTGCTCCATAGGCTGAGTCAAGTCTATGAGCTCTGATACCATTGTAATATCCCAAATTGGGAACAAACAACAATAATAAGCTGTAATATCTCATTTCAGGGATATCTCTAAAACACGGCAAACTCCCACCAGAGATAGACTGGGAGGGCATTTACCGGATATACCGCCTCTGGAAAGAGGACGAGATCCGGAGACTACCTGGCCCTTTCCAGACTCTGTCTAAGAGTGAAATATAAACACACCAAGTGGTATAGAACTAGAATGCTCAAGAATATATAAAAATAGTAGTGCAACAGACATATAATAACATAGACAGAATATATGGCAACTCATCCAGAAATATAGAGAGGAAATGCTAAGCCATTTTATTAAACTAAGAAATACAATGAAGTACAATAGGTGATCAGAGTGATGGTACCTAAATTTGCTCAAGGCAAGTGAAGAAATACTCTCATAATATACAGGAAATGGCTGCTCTCTGAACTGCGTCCTAGCTGCTGGAAAACTGCTGTGTAGCTCCTACTGCTGGAATGGACTGAAGTCTAGGGGCTGATCCCCTTGCTGGAATGAGCTGAAAATCTGCAATCCTCCTCTACTCACCAATCCCGACAAAACCCAGAAACCATATAAAAAATGGCCGACCCCCGAAAACCTCCAGAAAACACCCCCTTGGGGAATTACGCTGGCCTCCAAGGCTCTGTGCAGAGGCTAAATGGAAACGACTGAAACACTGCTTCAAACTCCACCAAAATCCTCCCACAGGAAAAGGCTGGTCCTCTGCTCAAAATCTCAGCTCAATCTCCTGCAGAAATCCCGATCCGGAGCACCACCAAAATGGACTGCGTCCTCTCTCCCAGTGACTGCGCAGTCTCTATGAAAGCCCAGCTCCGCAACAAACCCAAACACCAAAACCTCTCACAAAATACTGAAGAAATAACCTTGCCCGAGCAGGCACTCGAAGTCCCCCGGGGCTAAGGGCGAGATCTCTAACCGGAGACACTCAATGCACTAAACAGTGCCGCAGACAGGCTAAAGAGCCAGCGTGCTCAAGAAGACAAAACGTCTAGCTCAATATCACCAACAACAGAATAAATGAAATGAGAAGTCTCCTCCATCTTTTATAACGTTGGTTTCCCTCCAAAACCCCAACGTAGCCTCTCTCTCCTCCACGTGCTCATCCTCATCTGCGCAGTAGCTTCTAGAGTGTACGTGGGCCCCCTTCTCTACGTGGTGCTTGGCCCCCTTGGCTCCCCCTTAAGTCACAACATTGTGCTACTAGGAGGGTGTTTTATTCCACTTATAAGTGAGTTAGACCCTCTCCACTCACTTTTTATTTATTTATAAACTATAGATGGAAAAACTGAACAAAATCGAATATTCCGATTAGCTGTCGCTAATTAGGAATATTACAGTCTCCCCCAGCAAAATGTTGCTTGTCCTCAAGCAACTGAAGTGATGGATGTTGCAAAATCTTCTCACTCTCCCAAGTGGCATCCTCATCCGGCAAATTCTTCCACCTCACTAAGAATTCCCGGACTGTCCTGCTGTGTAGCTGCCTCTCCCTGATATCAATAATAGCCTCTGGCTGCAACACCAAATGCCCCTCATCATCCGTGGGTGGTAGCTCCTCTGTCACTGTCACCTGCTGCCCCAGTGCCTTCTTCAGGCAGGATACGTGAAAAACGTTGTGGATCTTGCTGCCTTGGGGCAGCTCCAACTCATACGCAACCTGCCCAATCCTGCGTATCACCCTGTATGGCCCGTAAAAGCGGGGCTTGAGCTTCTCAGCTCCCTTCTGCTTCAATGACGACTGTTGGTATGGCTGTAATCGTAGGTAGACCAAGTCCCCTACCTCAAACTGTCTCTCCACTCGACCTCTGTCGGCATACATCTTCTGCGGGTTTTGTGCTATAGCCATATTATCCTTGAGAGCTCGGAGAATGTCCTGAATCTCTTGGATCCAAATCTTGGCTCTAGGAGCCTTGCTAGCACCGAACATCACATCAGCAAAAGATAAGGAATGATACCCATACAAAGCATAAAATGGTGACATATCAATGGACATGTGATGTGTTGTGTTGTAGCAGTACTCCCCCAAATGCAACCACTTCAGCCATGCTCGCTTCTGCCCACTAACATAGTTACGCAAGTAGCCCTCCAGCCACTTGTTAACTATCTCCGTTTGTCCATCCGTCTGTGGGTGATAATTGGTACTCAGTGTCAACTCCGTGCCCACTAGTCGGAAAAGCTCCTGCCAAAATCCGCCCATGAAGCGGCTGTCCCTGTCACTGATGATGGTCTTAGGAAGACCGTGCAGCCTGAAAACCTCTCTGAAAAACAGCTCGTCAACTTCTGTTGCTGTGTAATGCACAGATATGGCGAAAAAGTGCGCATACTTTGTCAGCTGATCAACGACAACAAAGATACAATCCTTGCCCTGCACCATGGGCAACCCTATGATGAAGTCCATCGATATGCTCTCCTATTTCCCCTCTGGAATGGGAAGAGGCTGCAACAATCCTGCGGGATGGCTCATCTCCCCCTTGTTCCTCTGACAAACATCGCACTCCCTTATGTGCTGGAGTACGTCCTCCTTGAGGCCCTTCCATGAGAACCTCTCTCTAATGGCCCTATAGGTTTTGGTAAACCCCTGATGGCCTGCCAATGGAGAATCATGTGATGCCTGGAGTATCTTCTTCTTAAGCTGAGATCCCTCAGTCAAGAAGATCCTGTCCCTGTAGTAGACGATCTCATCAACCACCCTGTACTTGTCATCTGCCACCTGTCCATCCAGCACCTCACATGCAAATCTGTCCTTGGAGTACTCCACTAAAAGTCGAGCCCTCCAATCTGTATCCAAGCTCATAAGAGATAACGTGACTGGTCTACGTGAAAAGGGATCTGCTACCACATTATTCTTACCCTTGACATACTCAATGTCAAAGTCATATGCTTGGATCTTACTGATCCACTTCTGCTGCCTCTCCTGTAGCTGCTTCTGCTCCAACAAGAACTTGAGGCTGTTGTGATTAGTCCTCACCCTGAACCTGTTCCCTACCAAATACTGTCGAAATTTGGCCAATGCATGCATAATGGCCAACATCTCCTTGTCGTATATAGAATACAACCTCTCGTGCGGAAGGAGCTTTCGGCTCTCAAAGGCTATAGGGTGTCCCCCTTGCATCAATACTGCACCAATCCCCTCTCCCGACGCATCACACTCCAAGACAAATGGCTGCCTAAAATCTGGAAATGCAAGCACTGGGCAGCTACTCATCACCTCCTTGAGCCTATCAAAGGCTCGCTGCGCTGTATCTGACCAACTGAATGCCCCCTTCTTCGTCAAATCTGTAAGAGGTGCAACAAGCTGTGAGAAACTCTTGACGAACTTCCTGTAATAGGTGCATATGCCAATGAATCCTCGAAGTTCCGTCACGTTCCTCGGCTCTGGCCAATTCCTAATGGCCCTAATCTTCTTCTCATGGACTCTCATTCCGTCCACTCAAATAATGTGACCCAAATACAACATCTCCGTCATCCCAAACTCACACTTGGAGAGCTTAGCATAGAACTGTTGCTCTTCCAAGATATGTAGTACTGCCTCTATATGCTGGAGATGCTCCTCCCAAGTCCTGCTATATATGAGTATGTCATCGAAGAAGACCAATACAAACTTCCTCAGATGACTGCGGAAGATATGGTTCATGCAAGATTGAAAAGTAGCTGGTGCATTAGTTAGCCCAAAAGGCATAACCAAAAACTCAAAGTGCCCATAATGACACCTGAAAGGTGGCCTTGGGAATGTCCTGTTCCCTCACGTGAATTTGATGGTACCCTGATCTCAAATCAATCTTCGAGAAGAACTTGGCTCCTCTCAGCTCATCCATCAACTCATCGATCCTGGGTATAGGATACCTGTTCTTCAGGGTCTTCTTATTCAGGGCCGTGTAGTCAATGTACATCCTCAATGTGTCGTCCTTCTTCTTCACCAACACCACGGAAGAAGCAAACGGACTCGTGCTCGGTCTGATGTGCCCAAGAGCCAGCAACTCCTGGATGGCTCGCTCAATCACATCCCGATAGGCTTTGAGATGCCTATAGGGGGTAGTGATCACTGCCTGAATGCCCTGCTCAAGCTCAATGGTGTGCTCAAACCCCCGGTCCGGTGGCCGACCTGGTGGTATATCCCCAAACACTGCATCATACCTGTCAAGGATGGCCCGTATATCAGGATGAACTGCTCGACCGGTGGTCTCTGCCTCTGATGCCCGCAACTCAACCGCCCATTCTATGTCTCCCTTCTGGAAATCTGTCTCCATCCGGTGTGCCGAAACTGTCTGAGGTGGGTAGGTGTGCATCTCGCGGATCTTCTCATGCTTCCCGGTCTTCTTGTCATCCCACTCCATCTCTAAGACCTCCCAATCCGTGGTGACCTTCCCTAGAGTAATCAACCACTGAACACCCAATACCACATTGGTATCCGGTATGTTGACCACGAAAAAGTGATCAGTCATGGTGTAGGTACCCATCGTTACTGCCAACTCTGGAACATACCGAGCACACTGCATCGTCTGGTCTCCTAGGACCAAAACTGAAAATCTGTCAAAGCTCTCGGTCGGTATACCCCTCCGCTCGACCATCTATGCATCAATGAAGTTGTGGGTTACCTCACTGTCAACCAAAACTAACACTCGCTGGCCACGTACTGTCCCTCGTACTCGCAGCATCAAATACTTGGGAACTCCTCGCAAGGCTGCAAGGGTCCCCCCTGTGGGTGCAAAAGCTGCACCTCCTGTCCCTAGAGGTGGAGGCGGCAACTGATCCTGGGCCATCTGACTATCTCCTGCCTCCTCATCATCCTCCTCATCCTCTTCCCCGCTATCATCGGAGAAGACCTCAATGGAGTGTGCTTTGCTAGCAGCACACCTATGCCCTGGTGCCCACGACTCCTGACAAGTGAAGCACAGCTGCTTGTTCCTCAACTCCCTCCTGGCATCATTATCTATCTGTGCTCATCCCTGATTCCCCTTGGGAGGCGGAATCTTCACATCCTTCCCCTTGGGTTGGAAACCCTGTCTCTGGGGATAAGGTGTCCGAGTCTTGGGCAACGCATCCTGCAAGTCTCGGGTCCTGCTAATAGCATCCTGAAGCGTAGTTGGTCTAGTAGACTTGACTAGACCCCGAAGTGGCTCTGCTAATCCCTCCACAAACATATAGATCATCCGTGCTGCGGATAGATCTAGCACCATCACTGAAATCCTCAAGAAATCTGCAATGTATATCTCGGGGCTCCCAGTCTGCTTGAGCCTCGTCAACTCAACAAAGTGTTGTTCCGGATCCCTCCGGTCAAATCGCTCCATCAATATCCTGATAAACTCGGCATATGTCGTCATTGTAGAATGTCCGAGTGTGACCATCCCATGGAACCACTAGTCCCGGGCCTCACCATCCAAATGCAATGTTGCCACCTTGATGGCCTCCGTCTCCGACATCTGGTTAAGCTGGAAATAGATGTCCAGCTTCTCCACCCAAGACTTTTCCGAACTGTTTGATGAGCCATCAAACGTAGGCAAATGGAATCTAATAGATTTGCGGTGGGTATCTCCATCATGATAATGTCGGTGCCCTCTATGATGGTCGCGGGGTCTACTGTCCCGCTGGAGCTGAACAAAATCCCTGAATGAGAGAGCATCCCTAAACTCCTGCCCATAGGCCTCATACTCTGCAAAATACTCGCCCATATGTCCGGGCTCTGCCTCTTGCTGGGCTCCTGCCCCTATGTCTGCTCCCAAGAAAGTGGGCATGGTAGAGCGGGTAGATGCACGTGAAGCCATCGGCTGAGGAGTATCACGCTGAGCAGCACCATGCTCCGACAAATGATGAGATGTACCTGATCCCTCTCCTACCTGAAAAACCCATGGGGTCTCACGCTGTCTAGCCTCTACAGCGGTGAATCTCTGACCCATCACCTCAATCTGTCTAGCTAAATCCTGCACTGATTTGAGGAGTGCCTCCCCAAACTGTTTGGCCTCTGTGTCATCTGCCATTGGCCCTCGCTGCTCTGAATCTAATACAGGCTCCTCCTGCTCTGCGTCTGTCACAGGCTCTCTATCCTGCTCTGTGTCCACTACCCGAACACAGTCTCCCTCTCCATAGGTGTTCTCCAGCCTACGCTTACGGTCTCTGTACTTCCTGCCTCTGTAACAAATATATGGTCTCTTCCTCGGTGTCATAAACCACAGGCTGAGCCAGAACTATGCTCTGATACCACTATAATATCCCGTTTCAGGGATATCTCTAAAACACGGTAAACTCCCACCAGAGATAGACTGGGAGGGCATTTACCGGATATACTGCCTCTAGAAAGAGGACGAGATTCGAAGGCTACCTGGCCCTTTCCAGACTCTATCTAAGAGTGAAAGATAAACACACCAAGTGGTATAGAACTAGAATGCTCAAGAATATATAAAAATAATAGTGCAGCAGACATATAATAACATAGACAAAATATACGGCAACTCATCCAGAAATATAGAGAGGAAATGCTAAGCCATTTTATTAAACTGAGAAATACAATGAAGTACAATAGGTGATCAGAGTGATGGCACCTAAACTTGCTCAAGGCAAGTGAAGAAATATTCTCAGAATATACAGGAAATGGATGCTCTCTGAACTGCGTCCCAGCTACTGGAAAACTGCCGTGTAGCTGCTACTGTTGGAATGGAATGAAGTCTAGGGGCTGATCCCCTTGCCGGAATGAGCTGAAAATCTGCAATTCTCCTCTACTCACCAATCCCGACAAAACCCAGAAACCATATCAAAAATGGCCGACCCTCGAAAACCTCTAGAAAACACCCCCTTGGGGAATTACGCTGGCCTCCAAGGCTCTGCACAGAGGCTAAATGGAAATGACCGAAACACCGCCTCAAACTCCACCAAAATCCTCCCACAGGCAAAGGCTGGTCCTCTGCTCAAAATCTCGGCTCAATCTCCTGCAGAAATCCCAATCCAGAGCACCACCAAAATGGATTGCGTCCTCTCTCCCAGTGACTGCGCAGTCTCTATGAAAGCCCAGCTCCGCAACAAACCCAAACACCAAAACCTCTCACAAAATACTGAAGAATAATCCCTACCTAGCAGCACTGTCCCTGCTGAGTAAGCAGATTCTTCCTAGACACCAATGCACTAAATGAAGACAGACAGCAACAACAGCGTGCTCAAGGAAGACAAAACTGCCTAGCTCAATATCACCACAGTAATAAATGAAATGAGAAGGCTCCTCCCATCTATATGCTATTTCTCCAAAACCCATCATAGCCTCTCCTCCACGTGCTCATCCTCATCTGCGCAGTAGCTTCTAGAGTGTACGTGGGCCCCCTTCTCTACGTGGTGCTTGGTCCCCTTGGCTCCCCATTAAGTCACAACGTTGTGCTACTAGGAGGGTGTTTTATTCCACTTAAGTGAGTTAGACCCCCTCCACTCACTTTTTATTTATTTATAAATTATAGACGGCAAAACTGAACAAAATCGAATATTCCAATTAGGTGTCGCTAATTAGGAATATTACATAAGCACACAAGACTAAAAACTACAGCAAAACAGGAAATGCTATTAAAACACCATGAATGGAGCCAAAAACATCTGAGCCATTTTATTAACTTTTATGTGGGAAAGAGTACAATAAGGTGCTCGGAAATATGGCACCTGGGCCTACCTAAGACAGGTTGAGACACTGCTCACACCTAGAAAAAAACATTGTTGATCTGCTGCTCTGCGTGACTCCTCAGCACTGCCAGAGCTGGAACTGTTGTTGCTCGCTTGAAATGAACTACGTGTTGGGCCGGCTCTTATGCTCAAAAAATTCCGGGATTAAAACCCCGTGCTCTACTTACAAGACCCACAAAAACCCGCGAAGGGTTTCCAGAAATCCCGACCCCGAAAAATGGCCCCTTTGGGCTTGGCACGCTGCTTTGCTGGGTGAATTGGTTCTCTGGCTGAAATGTTGGAATGTACCTCTGAAATCCCGCTCCAAATCCCTGGTAGGAGATGGCTAACCTCCCCTCCAATCCTCCAATTGAAATCTACTCTTCCTCCCTACTTCCCAACACCTCTCCTCAACTGGACTGCTCCCCACACAGTCGGTGTGGCCTCTGCGCGGTCCTAAAGGGACTGCGTATGCCTAGAATATTTCACTACAAAAATCCTCTTGAAAACAGATGGAACTCCTCTCCTGAGCGGGCACTCGAAGTCCCCTACGGTAGAGGTTGAGATCTCCGCTTGGAAATCTCTGTGCTAAACAATACTTGCAGACTTGGCTAAACATTTCAAGCGTGATACATTCAATCAGACAAAAAATAGGTGATGAATCAATGAAGAATGAGTTTCTTTCATCCTCTTTTGTCCAAGTTGAGCCTCCAACGTTCCCCTCATGGATTGCGCTGCCCCTCCTCTGGCCTATCCCTGCGCTGCCCACTGTGTTGCCTGTCCCACGCTGCCACTAGGATGCTGCCTCATTCGAGTGGGTGGCCACATGGACTCCACTTCAGCCTCAATATTTTCCTCTAGTGACTTTAGGAAAGTAAATTAGCTGCATAGTTTATTTGTGGGTCCCCTTACCCACTTTATTTCTGCTAAACATTAGAAAAAGACAAAATTAATCAAAATTAATATTCCAATTAGCTGACTGCTAATTTGGAATATTACAGTTAATGATACCTCCTCGCAGATTTTAACCACCCGATGCCTCTGACGCTATAGAGACTGTGGCTCTACTGACTGCAACGTCACCGTGTTAACCACTAAAGAAGCACTAGGCTCCTCAAGCTAGGTGAGAAAGGTGGTCCTATTCTCTATCAACCAAGCTTATGCCTGGAAGTAAATTAATTAGTTCAAGCTACCAATCCTAGCATGCAAGTGCAAGAGATGGGTGAGTGCCTTCAAGGTGAGATTACTTAATGCTCTTAAGTACTTAATAAAAAAAAATGAATTGTGACAATAGAGGACTTAAACAATATACGAATGATAATCTTGATTCTCAACCATAAGAGAAGGTGCTCAAATCTAACGGTGCCAAAAAATGTGACAAGTAATACTAATAGACAAGATCAATGCTATTTTGGTACAATTAGCAACTTCAAGATTTAAAATCAATTAATAACCAATATGCCAATTTGATACACAATTAAAATTCTCTTATCACACTCATGATTAAACAGGTTATGAGATCCACAAGAGATATCAAATTTACCAATGTGAAATGTATCTACTTATCCAATAGTAAGAGACTTAGAATATTAATCCACAATGTCACTTACAGTAATTTAACCAATTAAATAAAACACTTATTAACTTGGTTAGAGCACTTGTGTGTGAGGATGCATGAGTGAAATTAGATGCCAATGACTAGAATTGAGCCTAAATCACATAGTCCATTAATGATTATGAATTATGAGAGCTTATTAGCCAATTTTTAGAGACTTATAAGTGTCCTATCACTGCCGCAACCTTGTATTCAGAGGTCTGCAATTTTATATCGGCGGTCAAAAGACAATGTTAAATGCCCAAAATAGGCTAGAAAATTCATGCATTCAACCTTCCAATAATTACCAATGCTTATGAGATTACTTAGAAGCTATATCAGATTTGAAACAATTCAGAAAATCAGTGATTTAGTCCTTTAAGAAATCCACAAGGTGCAAAATTATTAATGCCACAATAGCTCCAATGATCAGCTAATTATATTAAGTGATCTTCATTCAGTTTTAATGATATAATTTGAGTTATATGGCTGCATAAAGTGGCTGTAGCAAAACAGAGAGGAAATATACGAAGGAAAGAGGCAAACCATTAGGCCTAATGGCCTAGTAGCCCTCCAAATGACTTGAGAGTTGGGCCAATGACCTGCAACACAAATTGTTAGCTGAAAACAAATATATTAGCCCTCTTATGTCTGCAATTAGGGCACTTATGGCTGGTTGAGGCCTTGCTTGGCAACTTTGGCCCTTGAAACCCTAGCCCAAGAGGCTAGTTAAGCTGCAAAACCAAGTGTTAGCCAAATAAACTCAAATTTATTGGTGCAAATTACCATAAATCAATGCCAAATAATTTTCAATGATGTTCCATGCTTGCAACCACAAAAATTAGTTGAATAATTGCCACAGAACCCCACCACTTGGCTGGAATGATTGTAAAAACCCACAATAACCCCAAAGAAGGAATGGAAAAGCCAAAAAAGGCCAATGGCTAGGGCTGCAAGGCCACTAAGGCCTGCAGCTAGGGCAGAAAAGGCCTCTGAGGCCTGGGGCTAGCCCAAATAAGGCCGCAGCTAGGAGTATAAGCCCAAATAAAGCTGTCGCTAGAGGGATAAGCCCTAAAAGGGTTGCGGTAGGGGGTAAAGGAGGGGGCCGAGGCTTCAAAAGGTTGGACAACTCCACTAAAGGGAGGATGAGGGCCCCAGGAGGGCAGAAAGGCAAACAATTAAGGCTGGAAGGGCTGAAAGGTTAGAAATAAAAATAAAACCCCAAATATATATACAAAAATAAAACCCCACAAGTATTTAAACCCCAATCACTGCTAAACAAAAGTTAAAAATAATTTACAAATTTATTTACAAGTATACAATGGTAGCAAATTTTTTTTTCTTGGAGAAATATTCTTTGAGTAATAATAGTGGATGGATGTATTTTTCGAAAAAATTTGAACATTGGCCAAAAACCCTCCTGCAAAATTTAAATATCATATAGAAATCTTAGAGCCCAAACACAGTCGGCTCTTTCCCAAAGTCTGTTTACTTGGAGCCCAAGGGCTAGTGCACCTGCAAATCTCTATAATTTTTCTCAAGTAGAATAGTTAGATCATATGGTGAATTAGATCACCTAAGATAAAATAAAATTTTATCAATAAAATGCTCTTATCACCAACAAATGAAATAACAATTCATTAAAAAATTTAGCACAATATAGGAGAGCACATAACTAGTACATACCACAGATCAATGGAAGATGTACACCATGAACTTAACCCCAAAGTCTTTCTATTATGATACAAAAATGTTCCCAGCAGAGCAAAATGGTTGAATACAAGCTTTTTAAATTTTTTACATCATCCAGAGGTATCAAATAGAAGTAAAATGAATTGTATTTATAGAGAAATCCCTCCAAGTGGAAAATAATGGCTAGTTGGCTTGATCCTCATCAAAATAATCTTGACCGTCAAAAATAACTTGATTTTCTTTTGATTTCCATCGTTGAATTTTTATTTTTGAGGAAAAATTCTATTTTTTCTTAAAACCCACTTTTAATTAATCTAAAAATTAATATTTTGGATTAATTTCTTCAAAATATTGACTTTGACTTAACCACCAAGGTCCAAGGGCTCAATTTTTCTTAAAATATCCATTTTTCTCTTGGCGGGGGACCTCCAAAATTTGACTTTTCTTTAACCCACGAATTTTGCACTTGGGGAGAAATTAATTTCTCTAAAATTATTTTAGATTCAAAATTAATTGATTTTTTGGCTTAGGACTTTTATTTATTTTAGTCAAAAAAATTAATTAATTGACACTAGAGGGGAATAATAATTTTTCCACCCTCAAATATTTTAGCCATGGTGTCTAAGTATGAGGGACTATGCACTAAAATATTTTTTACATCAGATATTACAATTAATTCAACCCTCAAAGGGGGAATAGACCTTTACATATAGACCCTCATGGCATTACACAATTCTGCGACTCAATATAATTTAATATAGATCAAGTTATTTGTAATAAAATAATTTAGTTAAATGTGCTTAAATTATTCCCAAACCACTTTTACAAAGACTCGATATAACACTATGACTCACCTAAGACCTTGTCAATGACTTCCACCCTAGCTTTGGGGTTTAAGTTGGAAGAAAAACTCTGTCGATTATCCATTTTTAGAAAATGCACATAATTCGGGGAGGTTAAAAGACTTCCTAGGATGAAATCCGTCACCAAAATTAGAGGCTTACCTAGGTGTTGTTACGTAATGAAATGGTCATACTAGCATCATTTACAATATAATTTTGCAGAAATTGGGTTTACAATGATAACACAATGTTGGCAGATGACTTTGAACTTTGAAAAAAATTCTTCGCATCTTTGCATTCTGCTTCCTTGGAATGTTGACAAATTGCAGTAAAAAGTCTCATTGATCTTCATTGTTTGGTAGTTGTTTGATGATAAACAAAATAATAATCAAGTGAAAGAAGAATCTAATAACAAGTACATCAAGTTAAGAAAATGAACATCTCAAGCAATTATCAGAGCAAGAAAAATCACCTTATCTAGCTGCCCCTATATTTCTCTATGTAATATTCCCAATTAGCGATAGCTAATTGGAAATATTAATTTTGATCAATTTTGTCTTCTATAGTTAAAATATAAATAAACGTAAGAGGGGGATATAACTCACTTTAGAATAAAGTGCACTCCCTAAAGGTTACCTAGTAGCATCACGTTGTAACTTAAGTGGGCCAAGGGGGGGGCAAGTGACCACGTGAAAGGGGACCCACATGGACTGTGTGAGCATGGCCAGCGCAGTTGAGTTGGCAACGTGGGCCAAATGGAGGCAACGTAGGAGATGGTGGGGCCTAGGGTTGAGAGAGGCCATCGTTATAAAAAGGAGGAGAGCCTCCTCATTTCCTCATTCGAGTTTATGCATATTGAGCTGGTCACTTTGACTTTGAGCACGCTAGATGTTTAGCTTATCTGCGGCACTGTTTAGTGCATTGAGTGTCTCCATTCAGAGATCTCATCCTCAGCCCCGAGAGACTTCGAGTGCTTGCTCGGGTGAGGCATTTCCATCAGTATTTTGCAGGAGGATTGAGTTGTGGCATTTGTGGAGGAGCATTGCATCCATAGACTGCGCAGTCTTGAGAGGGAGGACGCAATCCATATTCAGGGAGCTCCGGAGTGGCATTCTTTCGGAGGATTTTGGTCAGGAGGTTGAGCAAGGGGCCAGCCCTTGCCTATTGGAGACTTTTGGCTGAGCGGGAGGCCATCTTTTGGAGGATTTCATCCAGCTTCAGCGTGGCCCTTGGGAGGATAGCGTAGATCCTCAAGGGGGGTATTTTTGGGGGTCATCCATTCCAGAAATGCTCTCTGGGCTTTTCTGGGTATTGTGAGTAGAGGTTGATTCTAGAGTTTCAGCTCATTACGAGTAGGGGAGCAACCCCAAATACTCGTTTGGTTCCAGCAGTAGTAGCAGCACGGCAGTTTTCCAGCAGCTTCGATGCAGAGCATAGAGCAGCCATTCCTTTGTTATTTTGAGAGTATTCCTACACTTGCCGGGTGCAAGTCGAGGTGCCATCCCTCTGATCACCTCTTGTACTCATTTTTATTTCTCAATATAATAATATGGCTCAGCATTCTCTCTATTTTATGTGTTTCAGCTTCATGTTCAGTTTATAGCATTTGGTATCTTGTTGTATGCTTTGTATTACTGGTTATTTCCCTTTCGGGATATTATAGTGGTATCAGAGCTCATAGACCTGGCTCAGCCTGTGGAGCAAGTTGTCTATGACATCGGGAGAGAAGTCGTACATTTGCTACAGGGGCAGGAAGTACCGTGACAGAGAACGTAGGTTGCAAATCACCTACAGGGAGGGTGACTGCGTTCCAGTAGTGGACGCAGAAGAGGATCCAGTAGTGGACGCAGAACAGGTTCCAGTAGTGGACACAGAGCAGGAAGTACCAATGGCTGATGATAGTGATGCAAAGAAGTTTGGGGAAGCACTCCTCAAATCAGTCCAGGATCTGTCAAGGCAGATTGAGGTGATGGGGCAGAGATTCACTGTCGTGGAGGCTAGACAGCATGAAACCCCAAGGGGTTTCCAGATTGGTGAGGGATCAGGCACATCCCACCATTTGCAGGAGCACGATGCCACTCAGCACATGGCATCACATGCCCCCACACGTTCCACGATGCCCACTTTTCTGGGTGCAGACACAGGGGCAGGAGCACAGCAGGAGCCGGAACCAGGCCACCTGGGTGATTACTTTGCTGAGTACCAAGCATACGGGCAAGAGTTCAGGGATGCCCTTTCATTTCGAGATTTTGTCCAGCTCTAGCGGGACAGCAGACCCCATGACCATCACAAGGGACACCGACATTATCATGATGGAGACACGCATCGTATAGTGAGCCAGTTCCACTTGCCTATGTTTGATGGCTCATCAAACAGTTCGGCAAAGGCTTGGGCGGAGAAGCTGGACATATACTTTCAGCTCAACCAGATGGCAGAGACGGAGGCCATCAAGGTGGCAGTGTTGCATTTGGAGGGTGAGGCCCAGGATTGGTGGTTCCACAGGATGATTACACTCAGGCATTCGACAGTGACCACATATGCCAAGTTCATCCAGAGGTTGATAGAGAGATTTGATCGAAGGAATCCGGAGGAGCATTTTGTTGAGCTGACGAGGCTCAAATAGACCGGGAGTCTGGATACATATATCTCAGATTTCCTCAGACTTTCAGTGATGGTACCAGATCTGTCCGCAACATGGATGATCTACATGTTCATAGATGGGCTAGCAGAGCCACTCTAGGGATTGGTCAGATCCACTAAACCGACCACACTCCACGACGCAGTTGGCAGGACACGGGATTTACAGGATGCCTTACCCAGGACCGGGACGCCTTACCCCCAGGGACAGGCTTTACAGCCTAAGGGGAATCAGGGTAGGGGACAATTGGATGATGATGTCTGGAGGGAGTTGAAGAAGAAGAGGTTGTGTTTCACCTGTCAGGAACTGTGGGCACCAGGACACAGATGTGCTGCTGGAAAAGCACATTTTATCGAGGTCTTCTCCGAGGGCAACGGGGAAGAAGACGAGTATGATGACATGGGGGCAGGGGGCAGCCATAAAGCGCAGGATCATTTGCCACCTCCACCACCAGGAGTAGGAGGTGCAGCCTTTGCACCTACCGGAGGGACCCTTGCAGCATTACGAGGAGTTCCCAAGTATCTAACGCTACGCGTCCGAGGTACAGTGTGGGGGCAGTGGGTATCAGTACTGGTGGATAGTGGGGCAACCCACAATTTCATCAATGCACAGATGGTAGAGCAGAGAGGCATACCGACAGAGAGCTTCGATGGGTTTTCAGTATTGGTTCCGGGAGATCAAACTCTGCAGTGTACCAGTTATGTCCCAGCGCTGGCAGTGACGATGGGCACTTACACAGTGACTGACCACTTTTTCGTGGTTAACATACCGGATACCAATGTGGTATTAGGAGTACAGTGGTTGATCACTCTGGGAAGGGTCACCACAAATTGGGATGCCTTGGAGATGGAGTGGGATGACAAGAAGATCGAGAAGCACGAGAAGATACGGGGCATGCACACTTACCCACCTCAGACAGTTTTAGCTCACCGGATGGAGGCAAACTTCTGGAAGGGAGACATGGAGTGGGCAGTGGAGCTGTGTGCATCAGAGGCAGAGCCTACCAGGCAAACAGTTCGTCCAGGGGTACAGACCATCCTTGACAGGTATGCCACGGTGTTTGGGGAGTTACCACTAGGAAAGCCACCGGATCGGAAGATTATGCAGCATCCATCACTACAGTTGCTTGAGGTCAAGCAACATTTTTCCGGGGGAGACTGTAATATTCCCAATTAGCGATAGCTAATTGGAAATATTAATTTTGATCAATTTTGCCTTCTATAGTTAAAATATAAAGAAAAGTGAGTAAGAGAGGGATATAACTCACTTTAGAATAAAGTGCACTCCCTAAAGGTTACCTAGTAGCATCACGTTGTAACTTAAGTGGGCCAAGGGGGGGCCAAGTGACCACGTGAAAGGGGACCCACATGGACTGCATGAGCATGGCTAGCGCAGTTGAGTTGGAAAAGTGGGCCAAATGGAGGCAACGTAGGAGATGGTGGGGCCTAGGGTTGAGAGAGGCCATCGTTATAAAAAGGAGGAGAGCCTCCTCATTTCCTCATTCGAGTTTATGCATATGGAGCTGGTCACTTCGAATTTGAGCAAGTTAGCTATTTAGCTTGTCTGCAGCACTGTTTAGTGCATTGAGTGTCTCCGTTCGGAGATATCACCCTCAGCCCCAGGAGACTTCGAGTGCTTGCTCGGATGAGGCATTCCCATCAGTATTTTGCAGGAGGATTGAGTTGTGGCATTTGTAGAGGAGCATTGCATCCATAGACTGCGCAGTCTTGAGAGGGAGGACGCAGTCCATATTCAGGGAGCTCCGGAGTGGCATTATTTCGGAGGATTTTGGTCAGGAGGTTGAGCAAGGGGCCAGCCCTTGCCTATTGGAGACTTTTGGCTGAGCGGGAGGCCATCTTTTGGAGGATTTCATCCAGCTTCAGCGTGGCCCTTGGGAGGATAGCGTAGATCCTCAAGGGGGGTATTTTCGGGGGTCATCCATTCCAGAAACGCTCTCTGCGCTTTTCTGGGTATTGTGAGTAGAGGCTGATTCTAGAGTTTCAGCTCATTCTGAGTAGGGGAGCAGCCCCAAATACTCGTTTGGTTCCAGCAGTAGTAGCAGCACGGCAGTTTTCCAACAGCTTGGACGCAGAGCATAGAGCATCCATTCCTTTTTTATTTTGAGAGTATTCCTACACTTGCCGGGTGCAAGTCGAGGTGCCATCCCTCTGATCACCTCTTGTACTCATCTTTATTTCTCAATATAATAAAATGGCTCAACATTCTCTCTATTTTATGTGTTTCAGCTTCATGTTCAGTTTATAGCATTTGGTATCTTGTTGTATGCTTTGTATTACTTGTTATTTCCCTTTCGGGATATTACACTCTACATGGTATCAGAGCAAAGGTGACTACAACAAGAAGAGGTAGCATGAAGATCGTTGAAGAAAGATACACGAGGGCTGAGCACAAGGAGATCATCAAGAAGGACTAAAAGGCATCAAGGACATCAAATCATGAAGGATTATATCAAGCATCAAGAAGGACCATCCATCACATCACAAGGACAAGGATCACATCATCACAAGAAGAAGAAGTCCTCAAAGACCCCTACCTCCATTCAAAGAAGGATTCAACACTTGAAGCATTCTTGGAAAGCTTATACCCTCTACGATCATCAACCAAAGAAAGCAAGAAAGAGCAGTTCATCTTCAAAGTGATCTCCCTCAAATTGAAGAAAGGGTCACATCTGAAGTATCCTTGAAGACGATCATCAAGCAATCATAAAAGAAGGAATTTTCAATTATAAACATCAAAGGAGTAGTGAAAGAAATCATCATCAGGAAGTCATCATTATAAAAAAAG
Organism: Pinus albicaulis; assembly: GCA_034641835.2. NCBI lineage: Eukaryota > Viridiplantae > Streptophyta > Pinopsida > Pinales > Pinaceae > Pinus > Pinus albicaulis. The sequence goes on from CM076575.1 coordinate 1,446,799,557, forward strand.
ACATCAAGTTGAAGATATCATTGTCCAGAAGCATCTTCACTTGACAAGTAAGTATTCTATATTTTTGTCTCAATCCTCAAATCAAATGACTTCATTATGCAAGGAGAACAATAAATTGGTTGGTACCTCGAACTACCTTGCATGGAAGAAGAGAATTGATCTAATTCCAATGGAGAATGAAGTTTTGAATATGTAAAGGGCTCCATCACCAAACCATCTGAAGAGCAAGCTCAAGCACTATCAAAGTACATGAAAGGAGAAATAAGGGCACAAAGGGTCCTCATAGATTCAATAAAGGATTCTCTCTCCCTTATGTTGCAAATTTGGAGTCGGCAAAGGAGATCTATGAAAAGTTGGTGAAGTTTTTTTCCGTAAGAACTACAAGTGAGATCATATCTTTGAGAACCGAACTATATAAGATGAAAATCTCAAGGGAAGAAGGGATAACTTCATATTTCATGAAGGTATCTGAAATTAGAGATCTATTACAAGAACTTGGAGAAGTTATATCTGATCGTGAGATGACCATCATTGTGCTCAATGCACTACCTGATGAATGGGGCAACTTTGTGTCGAGTATTTATGGGAAGAAGGAAACCACTCCATTTAGCGATCTGTGGTCATTATGAAAAATTGAAGAATCTAGATTAAAAGCGAATGATGTTGGTTCAACTGAACAAACACAAGCATATGCAACATCAATAATGAAGAAAGGGAAATTTGGAAAGTTTAGGCCTCGAAAGAAGTTTCAAAAGAAAATTGACATTGCAAAGATCCAATTCCCTGAGTGTAATGAATATGGGCATTTCAAAAGAAATTGTCCTAAACATAAGAAGGGCAACAAGAAGAGAAAGGAAAGAAATGAAGCCCATGTCACCGAAGGGTGGAAGAATCAGAAAAGAAGAAGTCAAATAAGGAAGAAGTGATAGACCTCCACTACTAGAAGGTCTCTCACACATTTTCATGTACATAGAAGTTAGCAAGTAAAAATCATCACAAGTATGATAGGACGCATGACATCATCATAGAGGCATGGAAGGTTAGCCGAAGTAGAAGTTCATATAGTTGAAACTGTCGTCATAAAGAGGAGTTAGATCATGGCATCTTCTTTGTGCATATAAGGAAAACCAAAGTAGCAGTTTATGTGAAAATTTCTGAATCCTTATTACAAAAATCCTACTGCAGAAATCTAGTTTACTTCTCCTACTTGTGCTTTTAATATAACAAGTTATTTTCAGAAATATTCATAAAACATTGAAGTAAACACACTGCAGCCTACACATACATATAGATCTAGTACTGAAGAATTAAGCAAATTCAACAAAGAACATGCAATATTTTTCGGACAAATGTTCCCGAAAAAACCTAATGTGGGAAAACCCGTGCAATAACTCTTGAGGGTTTTATTATTATGCAGAATTCTGAATACAATCTAGGGTACCAGTAGTGGTTTACCCAATAGAGAAAATCCCGGAAGAAGTATCTCTATCTCTGCAGACAAAAAATATGGTTGATTCAGCTGAGGATGAAGAACCCCATAGGTGCCTATGTGAAAAATCCGTAAACTTAGGATCCTACTGCAACAACTAATGGAAAATCTTCTATTTGTTATTTAATTGAGCAAAATATTTACTGTGTTCTACAAGCAAATATCGAAATCCAATCACTATAGCCTACACAAATAATACTGCAGAAGAAATATAATTGCGGAAACAAATCTAAACATACACATATTACACAACCATTTGACACAATTTTTTTTGGACAAATGTCCCCAGAAAACCCAATGCAGGAAAATCGATGCAGCAAATTTGAGGGTTTATGTTATTATGCAGTAAATTCTGAGTACATATCTATGATTGATGAAACTGTCAAATCATTTAGCAAAATTGACGAAAGAGATCTCGTGAGACAAACCTCACTCCTCCATGGGAAACTGGCACTGATCTATGCCAAGGCTGGACTACCTTGCGCTGCCTATGCGCAGTGACTGCGTCACTCTGCGCAGTGACTACGTCACAACTCGGCTACCCTTCTGCCTCTGCGCTGGTCTTCCTGCTGGCTTGGAAACTGAGCCTCCGGAAAATCTCTCCAGGGTCTAAATTGGCTCTGCGTTGTCTCTCTAGCAGGATAACGATTTCCCCTCTGCAGCTCTGCGCAGTGACTGCGTAGGCTCTACATCACTGGCTCTGCGTAATGTTGTGGCTCTCTCTGTCTTTGCTGCCGAGTACTCTCCGAATCAGGAAAACTTCCAACTGGTGATACTGCCCCTCACTACAATGAAGAATCACTTATATCTCATCTTCATCCAAGCACTGCTCCGTCAAAAGAATTCGATCTCTAGATTCTTTGTGTCTCTCGAATGTGTTTTCTAAATAACCCTTCAAGTCCTTCTTATAACCTTCTAGTTGAAGATTCAATGGTCTAGATTAGATCTCAATCAATGGCTAGGATTAAATTTTGAATTGATATGTTTCTTCTAGATCATTCACACTCATAATCTTTTAATACCCTTTAATTATTTTATTTTCCTAAGTTTTAACTTACGCTCCCTTTAAAAAATAATTAATTATTTTTATAGAATACAATCTAAGTGGAATTTCACCAAATTTTTTTTGGGTTATTTAGAATACACGTGTATATGCCACTACACAAAATATGAGACTTAGAGCAAGTCCGATGCTATCCAAAATTAACATCCTACACAATCACTGCATCATCATTCAGTGTGGCTGCATCACCCCTTCTGGATCTATTGAATACGAGCCCTTTCTAGCCCACTGAAATCCCAGCGTTGCCCTTCCCGCCTTTGCGTCAACCCCTCTTGGCCTGCGTCACCCTTTTGTGACTAAGTCAGCCTCTGCGCTGGGTCTGCATGAGCCTGGCTGGGTCACCCCTGCTAGGCCTACGCTCCCTTTGCATCACCCCTCCTGGATTGCGCTGCCTCTCTGGTACGGATTTGCCTCTCTGCACTTGTATTCTCGGCCTCGGATCTGAAATCCCTCTATCTATCTGCCCCTCACTGCACTGCAAGCTCACTCGAAAATTCTCAACAAACCGTGCCCCAAAATTTTGACTTAGCTCAAGTGCTACTGCTATGTGTGTGTTCTCCAACTGACCCCAAGCCATCCTTTAATACTTTTCTCATTGAACAATCAACGATGGAGATCTAATCTCTAATTGACGACTAAGATTAGAAAAGACTTGATCCTTGTCACTTAGAACATTCTCACCCACATGTCTAAATTAATTCACTTTAATTATTTAATTTCCGTAAGTTAGTCTTAGGGACTCCATTAAAATAATTAATTATTGGAATAACTTAAGTTTTGTGTGCAATTTCTCCAAACGATTTCTGGGTCTTGGAGATCTCATGTGTTCTAGCCCCTCCATAAAGTTTCGGAAATAGAGCACATCTGATGCTACCCAGAAATCAACACCCCCTCTTAACGAGGAAAGTGCTCTAGTAATACTTCAACCTGAAGCATCACCTTGATCCACAACATCGGTCCCTTGCGCTGCTTATGCTCAACTACTGCTCCTCATCCACTGCGTTGTTACTATATGTATTGTTGCCCATGTCATTGCCACTAACACGGCCTCATTTGTATTGCAGGTCCCTCTCAAATGTTGCATCATGCTGCCCATAGCACTGCCCCTGCTAACTGCTACACTACAACTTAGTTGCTGGGAAGCAACTGAAGGACATCACCCAAAATCCTGACAGAAAAGTCAGTCTGGCTGCATCTCAATCTAAAACACCCTCTGCTACTAATCTGTGCTGACCCTCTGGTGCCTCTACGTTGCTGCTGCTCTGCATTGCATAAGTACTACCTCTGCGTTGCTGCTTCTATGTTGTTGTTGCCTTTGCTCTGCTCCAATCTTCAGTGTATCAGCATTGCTGATGTTCCTCTATGATCCTCTGCACCAGCTGACTCTAGTCATCCTGCTACTGTCATTAAGGGATCCAATAGCTTGTATGTGATCCAAGAGTTTGCGCACTTCAAGGATCCTGCCCGTATGCTAAAGTTCAAGAAAACTATAGATCTATGTCGCCCCACCATTTCTCCCAGGCACATGAGCACTCATAGCCACATCATCATCACTCCCATCATCGCCCTTCGCTGCTGCAGCCTTAGAATCTGAATCTTCCTTGCCCTTCTTCTTCTGAGGACAAGTAGTGGTGAAGTGTCCCAATTCACCACATATGAAGCACCGGACCTTAGAAAGGTCTCTCTTCTTCTTCCCTCACTACCCCTGCTATCCCTTAGATGCAAGATCCGCATCTTCCTCCTCCTCCTTCTTGATCTTGGCTTCTTCACTGCTGCTGCCCATCTTGGACATTCTCCTGATCTCTTCTTGATGAAGAGATACCCACACGTCCTCCCAATTTGGAAGTGTCGCTCTGCCCAAAATGCCTTGGACAAAGGTCTCCCACTCTTCAAACACTGCAGTCAGGAGTAGCCCCCATAGAAACCAACTGATCTCGAATCACCTTCAATATAAAGAGGAAGGGGTCGATTTCCTCTCCCTTATGCATCTGAAATAGTCACAACTGATTCTCCAGAAGCATCTTCCTCTGGATAGAAGTACCTTGATACAATGCAATCAAGGTCGTCCACATCTCGTTTGCCGTATTCTTCTCGGCAATGTGTGGAACCACATGATCCTTTACCTCGTCCATAATCAAGCACTTGGCTCTAGCTCGATTTTCCTCATACTTCTTCAACGGATCAACGTCAACAGGAACAACTACAACCTTCTCGACATGATCTTTGATGCGATATTCGTCAAGGATTGAGAAGATTTTGTCCTTCCAGATGACGAAGTTAGATGCTCCATCTAACCTGTCTTGATCCCTCAATCCATGAGAGGCCATCTTTGCTCAACGATGTCGAAATGGATACTCTTCTCCCTTATTCTGTTGTTGCTCTCAGCAAGAGATTCAGATTTGTATTTCTTGGCGATAGAATCCCTCTAGAGAATACACTCCTTCTGACAAGTGACTTCCCTCCCGGAAATCCTCCAACAATTTTGTCGAATCGGCTCTCTCCTATCACTCCTCTGATCGGATCTCAGACTTCTTGGCTAGAAAGTCTGCTAAGGAACTGATTCCCCTTACTTTTTCAACCTTGCTAGACACTGTTCTGCATTGGCAGAAACAATGCCCCACCAACAACTTCCGAAGAACCAAACTGCACTTCCAGTCACAACAATTGGCTTTGTGTCACCTTCTCTTGGAATGCCTTACCCTCCAGGGCCTGCGTGAGCCTCTGTGTCAACTCTGCCTGAGCTAGATAGGCTCCGTGTCACCCTTCTCGAATAGTGTGAGCCTTTGCGTCAGCTTAGCATAAGCTAGGCTGGCTCTGTGTCACCTCTCTAGGGCTTGCGCTATCCCTCTGGTACGTTGCCTCTTTCGGATCTGCGTTTTCACTCGGGACAACCTTCTTCCTGCAGCAGAAACTTCATCACTTCGCTGATGGCTTCAGCTCTCCCTAATTTGCAATAGCTCTGATACCATGTGAAAATTTATGAATCCTTATTACAAAAATCCTACTACAAAAATCTCGTTTACTTCTACTTGCGTTTATAATTTAACAAGTTATTTTCAGAAATATTCAGAAATCATTGAAGTAAACACACTACATCTTACACATACATACAAATCAAGTACTGAAGAATTAAGCACATTCGACAAAGGACACACAATATTTTTTAGACAAATGTCCCCAGAAAAACCCAATGCGGGAAAACCGGTGCAACAACTCTTGAGAGTTTTATTATTATGCAGAATTCTGAATACAATCTAGGGTACTAGTAGTGGTTTACCCAACAAAGAAAATCCCAGCAGAAGTACCTCTATCTCCGAAGAGAGAAAATATGGTTGATTCAGCTGAGGATGAAGAACCCCACAAGTGCCTACGCAGTCACTGTGTCACCCCTTCCGTATTTGCTGAATATGAGCCCTTTCTGGCCCACTGAAACCCCAGTGTTGTCCTTCCCGGTTTCGCATCAACCCCTCTTGGCCTGCGTCAGCCTTCTGTAACTGCGTCAGCCTTCGCGTTGGCTCTTCGTGAGCCTGCTGGGGTCTGTGTCACCCTTCCATGGCCTATACTGCCTCTGCGTCACCCCTCCTGGACTATGCTACCTCTCTGGTACGGATCTGCCTCTCCGCACTTGTATTCTCGGCCTCAGATTTGAAATCCCTTTGCTGATCTACCACTCGCTGCACTGCAAGCTCGAAAATTCTTAGCAAACCGCGTCCCAAAATTTCGACTTAGCTCAAGTGTTACTGCTATGTGTGTGTTCTCCAACTAACCCCAAGCCTTCCTTTAATACTTTTCTCGTTGAACAATCAACGACTGTTTTCTAATCTCTAATCAACGACTAAGATTAGAAAATACTTGATCCTCGTCACTTAGAACATTCTCACCCACATGTCTAAATTAATTCCCTTTAATTATTTAATTTCACTAAGTTAGACTTAGGGACTCCATTAAAATAAATAATTATTGGAATAACTTAAGTTCCGGGTGGAATTTCTCCAAACGATTTCTAGGTGTTGGAGATCTCATGTTTTCTAGCCCCACTACAAAGTTTCGAAGAAAGTCAACAGTCTATATGGTTGGAGAAAGTAATCTAGCAAGATAGAAGATAAAGAGATCATCATACGTCATAATCATTAGGAAGAATCATTTGTAGAATGAGGATCATCAAGGTCCTCCATTGGAATCTTCATTAGAAGTTCACCTCTACTTAGACGATGCAAGTGTCTCGCATAAAGTCTACATTCCACCTTGTGTGGGATCCACTGGTTGGAAGGATGAAGGTATGGTGACAAAGAAGTGCAGCATGGCAAGTTGGTTGAAGTACTTTCATCTTCAAGCAAAGAAACGAAGTTGCTAGAATGGAGTCTAGATGACTAAAAGAAGGAATAGGTATGTATAAATTTAGATAAAGTCATGTCATCATATAATTGCAGATTGAGTGGTTGAAAGCTCTATCTCATAAGCATGATGAAAGAAGAAACTCTTACATTATAATGATGCATTAATCCATGTAGTCAATGTGCCTAGAACTATTCTACGTATAGAAAAAGATGAAATCAACATAATATGACCTCATGGAGAATATGAGGTGGTTGGAAACTATGGTTCCCATGATAAAGGAACCATGTGTAGAAAATCTCGAGGAAGCCATAGGCAAAGAAGGTGAAGGAAGACTTCGTGAAAGATATATTTGTAGTCACGTAAGATAAAATAAGTAATCAACATCTGATAAATAGAAGGATTAGCTATGACATCTCCATGGAAAAAGATATGAAGATCCTGATATGTTGGAAAAGAAAAACCTTGGTAATGTATGTCTTGGAGATGGATTCTTACAATATGCCAAAGGATGTTGATGCTGAAAGCGGATGTCATGACGAAAGGACATCATAAAAAGGCGAATTTGATTTGATGTTCATTTTGATTTTTGAAAACATTTGGTTGGGTTGTGATGCAGGGGCATTAGACACTAGCCAACAATGTAGGAGGTTTTGTCCACATGTTGTGGCTAGGCGGGTTCAACATCATTGAATTGTAACAACTAGGAGTCAATACCTCAGCTGCCTGTTGCATTTAGACTAGTTGGAGTTAGTAGAAGTCGAATAGTTTAGCCCATCTGTCATGTTTCAGTTATTTGAGTAAATTGTAATTAGGCCTTTGATCTTCTAAGCGGTCCTCACCGAGGAACCAAAGAGACACATTGTAATGTATATAAATTGTATCCCTCGGATGTATTGAAGGAGGAGAGGTTTCTGCAATGAAAAATCTGTGTGTTAAACAATTGCTTCCAGTTAAATAAATTTCAGTGCTCGTTGACCATCGAATTGTCTCAAATCGTTATTTGTGAAGAAATTGTTTAATTGTGAGGCGATTGAACACTAGTATGTGTGAAATCGTTGAATAGGGTTGTTGCATAATTTCCACATTTCTTTGGTTATTGTTTTCTCGTGAATTATTCGAACAAGCTCTGTTGAATTAAATTCCACTCATAGAAGAAGTCTGCGTATAATTGTGGTCGACTAACTCTATTATGAGGTAGCGAAGACTCCGCTCGAAAGAGGAATGGACTGTTTATTGTTAATTGAATCCTGAACCGAGGTCTGACCTTGAGTTAGCAAACGGGAGAGCATAGGAAGGAAGGCGTTAAACCGTGGTCAATCACTGTTCCAAAACTGAGAGTGGATTTGCGAACCAAAACCGCCCATATCGCACCACTTTTGCGGAGTAAGCGGTATTTTCCATTTGGGAGCGATTCCATGGAGCTGCTGACACGTGGCATACGACGAGGTTCCAAAACCGCCCTCATCGCACGCTAACGATCGACATCGGAGCCTGCGCGATATTGAGGTAAGCCGTTCGATCTGGAGACTGATCATTAAACGGAGATCGCGTTCGGAAGTAGCTCGGAGGTTAACCAAGGTATAGTTGTGTGTATGGAAATTCCGCCGATCGTATATGTGGGTCCGGCTTAAAGTACATTTAGTGTTCCATTGGTGATGAAATCGGGTGATTCACATAACCCCCGAAGTATTTAACCTTTACCATATAATTAAATCTCGAAGTTGGCGCCGATTCTATATTGGAGATATTGCGGAGCTATAAGGGTTGATATGTTTAAAATTTTCTCAAGGTGCTAAATGCGTTATTTATCAATTTCTCTGAAATTGATAAATAAAAGTACAAGAAGTTGTGGAAGACCACGTGGCGAGGAACCGAGTCAATTGAGTGAAAATGCTGACAGAGCTACGATAAGAGACCAGCTCTCCTTAGGGGCCGAATTTCAGTCTTGTTGCTGTCAGGTTGAAACAGAGCTACCGAAAGAGGGTTGTAGAAGTCACCTACAACTAGCATTTATGAGATTGGATGGAAGATCCTAAAAGAAACATGACTTGGAAGAGGTAGTTGTATGAAAATAGCCATATGTTGGCTAGAAGATCACTTTCCGATGAAGAGAAGGTTGACATGACTATTGGTTCAACACAATGTTTCATTGAAGGGAAGTGATGAAGAAGATGGCCTATGCTTTGCAAGAAGAAGGCTCCATGATGAAGAAGTTGAAGTTCATGACATGATGTAGAAAGAAGGAGCCCTACAAGCAACTAATAGTATCTCCACCGAAGAGAGATGGTATTGTGTAATATCTCCAAATGGGAATTAATAGTAATAAAAGAAAAAATAGACAATAAAGTACAACAAAAGTAAAAATATCACCAAGAGTACAATGGAGTACACTAAGCCAAAACTAGCTGAGCCATTTTATTAATTTTTATCTGAAGAGTACAATGAAGGTGCTCAGAAAGATGACACCTGGGCCTGCACTAGACAGGCTGAAGAAAAACTCTAAATCTAGACAAAAACACTATTGGAATGATGCTATGCGTGGCTCCCTCTCCACGCTGCCATTGTTGGAACTAATGCTGCTGGTTGGATTGGACTATGGCTTGGGCCTGCTCCCCGTTGAGATTTTGTGTAGTTGGTGTAGCATCGAGTGTGCTCTAGCCATGAAATTTTGTGGAGGGGTTAAGACACAATTGAACTCCAAAACCCAGAAAGTGTTTTCTGAAATTTCAGCTGGTGTTCAAGATATTCAAATGATTAATTATTTTAATGGATTTCCTAAGTCTAAACTTAGGAAACTTAAATAATTAAAGTGAATTAATTAACACATGTGCTGAAATGTTCTAAAAGACACGGATCAAGCAATCTTTTAATCTCAGCTGTTGATGAGTGTTTTAATCTCGGTCGTTGATGAGGCTTGAGAGTCAATTGGAGACACACACACAGAGGCAGAGTTGAGAGACTAATCTGGAATTCTAGGGCAGGGTTGGCTAAGAATTTTTGGAGGAATTTTCTGCAGCGAGGGGTAGTATTGGCTGAGGGGATGATCTGATCCCGGACCTAAGAGTCAACAAGAGGCAGAGGAGCAGCTTTCAAGGACAACGCAGAGAAGCAGAGAGCAACAACAGTAGCTGCGCAGCTCAGGGGCTCCAGCAGCTGCCAACGTAGGGGTTTCAGCCGCTACGCAGGCCTAGGAGGGGTGGCGTTGCAGCTTCAGGGAGCTTCAGAAGTTACGCAGAGGCCTCTAGAGGCAACGTAAGGATTGTGTCACCTAGTCTGGGGTTACGCAGTCCCTCTCTAAGCAACGTAGTGGCACGCAGAGCCTTGCAGGGCTAATGCTAGGGCTTCAGGGGCAGTGCTGGGGTTTCTAGGGCTAGATCCGGGCTGAGTCTTGTAAATCCCATTTGAGGGTCTAGATCAGTCAGATATTTGGTCTTGGAACAATAAGTTAGATGCCGATTTCTTCTATTCTCTATCGGGTTTTCTAGATCTGGAACCCAGAGTTGTATCAGATTCTACTTAATAAAATAAACCCTCATATCTGTTGCACCGGTTTTCCCGCTTTGGGTTTTTTCGGGGACTTATGTCCAAAAATCAGTGTGTCACTTTGTCTAAATGAGCGTAATATTCAGTAAATCATCTGCATGTGTAGGTTGTTAGTTGTGTTTACTTCGGTATTTTCTGAATCAAATTTCTGAAGATAATTTGTATAATTTAAATCAAGTAGGAGAAATAAACCATGATACTGCAGTAGAATTTCCACATGGTATCAGAGTGATAGCAGATCAAGTTGAATCTCCAGCAAATAAGTTGAATAATATTTTTTCTGCAGGATAACAACAGAAGTAGCAGAGATCCGGAAGGGGTAGCTTGGCAGCAGGAGGACGCAGATCTAGGAAGGGGTAGCGTTGCAGATTCATAAGGCCATCAGGCTTACGTAGAGCCTTCCCAGGCCAGCGTAAGGACTGTGTCACCCAGTCTAGGGTTACGTAGTCCACTTCTGAGCAGTGTTGAGGCTACGCTAGGCCAGTCAGTGAGACGCAGTTCAGTCATTCTTCCTGTTGCAGAAAAGCCTTGCCAAGATCTGGAAGCAGTGCTTCATATCTTCAGCAGTTCTGGTGTGGTGGAGATTTTTCCAGTGCAGAATTGTGCCTAGCTAAGTCAACAAAGGCGAGAGGAAGGCAGCTACTCTACAGATTTGAGCGAAACAGATCTGAGATTCGATCAGGAGGGTTATGAGAGAGTTCTATCCGATTATGTTTGGGTGGAAGATTTCCAGGAGGGAAATCAATTTTCAGAAGAAGCAGTTACTAGAGGGTTTCTAGTCACCAAGAAGCCCAGATCTAGAGTTTTCTGTAGCCACAGAAAGAGGAAGAAGAGTTTTGTTTCTGTTAGATCTGAGCTAGATGGCTTCTCATGGGCTAAGAGACCAAGACGGGTTGGATGGTGTATCCAACTTTTTCATCTGGAGGGAAAGGATCCTATCAGTACTAGATGAGTACGACATCAAGGACCATGCGACGAGTGTTCTAGCTGTGCCTTTAGATCCTGATGCTCTGAAGAAATTTAAAGAGAATCAAGCGCGAACTAAGCGTTTGATCATGGACAAAGTGAAGGATCACGTAGTACCACATATTTCCAATAAGAACACGACAAATGACATGTGGGTCGCTCTAGAAGCGATGTATCAAGGGAGCTCTATCCAATGAAAAATTCTCTTAGAGTATCAGATGAGGCTCTTCCAGATGCAGAAGGGTGAGGAAATAGATCCTTTCCTTTTCTGACTTCAGACCATCCAAGGCTAACTGGTTGGCATGGGTGCAAATCCAGACGAAGGACTCTTAGTACAGACTGCCCTGAATGCAGTTTCCGAGCAATGGAAAACATTTGTCCAGAGTATTCTGGGCAGAGCAGTGTTACCATCCTAGGTAGACATGTGGGAAATCCTCCGCCAAGAGGAGATCGGGAGGATCACCAAGAAGCAGAATACCAGTTGTGGGACAGTCAGAGTAAAGAAAGAAGAGGAAGATGATGCAACCCTTGCATAAAAGGAAAGAAAGAAGTAAGGGAAGAAGAAAAAGGACCTTTCCAAGGTCTGATGCTTTAACTTTGGTGAACTTGGACACTTCGCCAGCACTTGTCCTAAGAAGAAGGACAAAGGAGCTTCTCATGCCAAGGTTGCACTAGCAAAGGATGATGGTTATGATGATGATGCAGCCATGAGTGCTCATGTGCCTCGAGAGAATAGGTGGGGTGACATGGATCTCTAGACCATCTACAAACAGTGGCGGGATCCTTGAGTCAGCCCTACTCTTGGATCACATGCGAGCTACAAGAGCCTTAAGACAGTAGCGAGATGAGTCAAGAGATGGTTGCAGAAGGTCACAGTGAATCAGAGGGCAGAGCTGAAGAGCTAAAGAGGGAGCAACGTAATGCAAAGGCAACATCAGTGTGGAGGCAACAGTGCAGTGGCTTCAGGAAGAGAACATAAATCAACAGCCAAGGGATATTCAGTGATGGGAGACAGCCTGACTTATCTATCAACAATTGGGTAGGAGTCCTTTAGTTGCTTACTTCTTGGCAACTGAGTTGCAGTGTAGTATTTACCAGTCGCAGTGCTATGGGCAGCATGATGCAGCAATTTGAGAGGGCGCTGCAGTACAGATGTGGCAGTGTCAGTGGCAGTGACATGGGCAGCAGTACAGAGAGCAGTATTGCAATGGATGGAGGGCAGCAGGCCAAGCATCAGCAGCATAGAAACCAAAATCAAGATCTTGCAGTGCATGGTGTGGATGTATTGCTAGAGCACACTCCATGCTAAGAGGGAGTTTTGAGATTTTGTGTAGTTGGTGGAGCATCGGGTGTGCTCTAGCCCTGAAATTTTTTGGAGGGGCTAAGACACACTTGAACTCCAAAACCCAGAAAGTGTTTTGTGAAATTTCAGCTGGTATTCAAATAATTAATTATTTTAATGGATTTCCTAAGTCTCTACTTAGGAAAATTAAATAATTAAGTGAATTAATTAACAAGTGTTGAAATGTTCTAAAAGGCACGGATCAAGCAGTCTTTTAATCTCGACCGTTGATGAGTGATTTAATCTTGGTCGTTGATGAGATCATCAAAAAAGTATAAGAGAAATGCTTGAGGATTAGTTGGAGACACACACAGAGGCAGAGCTGAGAGACTGATCTGGAATTCTAGAGCAGGGTTTGCTAAGAATTTCTGGAGGAGCTTTCTGTAGCGAGGGGTAGTATTGGCTGAGGGGATGATCTGATCCCGAAGCCAAGAGTCAGCAAGAGGCATAGGAGCAGCTTTCAAGGACAGTAGAGAGAAGCAGAGAGAAGCAGCAGCAGCTGCGTAGCGCAGGGGCTTCAGCCGCTATGTAGGTGCTACGCAGGCCTACGAGGGGCAGCGTTGCAGCTTCAGGGAGCTTCAAAAGTTACGCAGAGGCCTCTAGAGGCAACGGAAGGACTGCGTCACCCAGTCTGGGGTTACAGAGTCCCTCTCTGAGCAGCGCAGTGGCACGCAGAGCCTAGCAGGGCTGACGCTGGGGCTTTAGGGGCAGTGCTGGGGTTTCTAGGGCCAGATCCGGGTTGAGTCTTGTAAATCCTGTTTGAGGGTGTGGATCAGTCAGATATTTGGTCTTGGAAAAGCAGGTTAGCTGCAGATTTCTTATATTTGTAGAAATTTCTGAATCTTACACTTTATGCAGAAATTATTACTGTTAATCCGGTTATTCTCCTCCTACTTAGACAAGTTATTAACTGAATAAATTCAAGTTAAAATCGAAGCAAAACACATGACAAATCTCTACCAATCCAGATCTAGAATAAGTACATGCACACATTGACAAAGTGACACAGTTATTTCTAGACAAATAGTCCACGGAAAAACCCAATGCGGGAAAACCGGTCTTTGGCTACTGGAGGGTTCTATTATTAAGAATATTTTTGAATACACAAATCTGGGTTCCAGATCTGGAAAACCCGATAGAGAAAACACTAGATGTACAGTTCACCGGCTGATCTAGGGACAAAATAATGACTGATCCACACTCTCAAACAGGATTTACAGAACTTAGCCAAGATTAGGGCCTAGAAACCCTAGCGCTGCCCCTGAAAGGCTCTGCGTCAGCCTCTGAAGCCCCTGAAAGGCTCTGCATCAGCCTCTGAAGTCCTCCAAACCCTCAGCGCTGCTCCGAAAGGGACTGCGTTACCCTAGTCTGGGTGACCCAGTCACTACGTTGACCCTGAAGGGTCTCTGCGTAACCCTTGAGGGTTTCCTGCTAAAAATCACGCTGTCCTTGGACAGATTGCCCTGTCCTTGCTGCTGCTGTTATTGCATTCTTTTGCGCTATCCTTGAGCTGATCTCTGCCTCTTATGTATTCTAGACCTCGAGATCAGATCATCCCTTTGGCCTAAATTCCCCTCTCTGCAGCTGAAACACTTCTGAGTATTCTTAGCAAACCCTGCCCTAGAATCTCAGCTTAGCTGCAGTGCTCTGCCTCTGTGTGTCTTTACAAATGACCCCAAGCCTTTCCTTTATACTTTTCTCGTTGACAAATCAACAGCCATGATCAAATCTTGAATCAAAATTAGTGTGTCACTTTGTCTGAATGAGCATAATATTCAGTAAATGATCTTCATGTGTAGGCTGTTAGGTTTGTTTACTTAGGTATTTTCTGAATCTAATTTCTAAAGATAACTTGTATAATTTAAATCAAGTAGGAGAAGTAAACCATGATACTTGAGTATAATTTCCACATGGTATCAGAGCGATAGCAGATCAAGCTGAATCTCCAGCAAATCAGCTGAAAAATATTTTTTCTACAGGATAGCAGCAGAGATCCGGAGGGGGCAGCTTGGTAGCAAGAGGACGCAAATCCAGGAAGGGGCAGTGCTACAGATTTAGAAGGCCATCAGGCTTACGCAAAGCCTTCCCAGGCCAGCGTAAGGACTGCGTCACCCAGTTTGGGGTTACATAGTCCACTTCTGAGCAGCGCTGAGGCTACGCTGGGCCAGTCAATGAGACGCATTCCAGTCATTCTTCCAGTTGCAAAAAAGCCTTGCCAAGTTCTGGAAGCAGTGCTTCAGATCTTCAACAATGCTGGTGTGGTGGAGATTCTGCCGGTGCAGACTTGTGCCTAGCTAAGTCAACAAAGGCGGGAGGAAGATAGCTACTCAACAGATCTAAGCCAAACAGATCTGAGATTCGATCAGGAGGGTGATGAGAGAGTTATGTCCGATTGTGCTTGGGTGGAAGATTTCTAGGAGGGAAATTAGTTTTTAGAAGAAGCAGTTACTAGAGGGTTTCTAGTCACCAAGAAACCCAGATCCAGAGTTTTCTGTAGCCACAAAAAGAGGTAGAAGAGTATTGTTTCTGTCAGATCTGAGCTAGATGGCTTCTCATGGGCTGAGAGACCAGGAAAGGTTGGACGGTGTGTCCAACTTTGTCATCTAGAGGGAAAGGATCCTATTAGTCCTAGATGAGTACGACATCAACAACCATGCGACGAGTGTTCTAGTTGTGCCTGCAAATGTTGATCCTCTGAAGAAATTTAAAGAGAATCATGCGCGGACTAAGCGTTTGATCATGGATGGAGTGAAGGATCACGTAGTACCACATATTGTCGATAAGAACACGGAAAATGATATGTGGGTCGCTCTAGAAGCGATGTCTCAAGGGAGCTCTGTCCAACGAAAAATGATCTTAGAGAATTAGATGAGGCTCTTCTAGATGTAGAAGGGTGAGGAAATAGAACCTTTCCTTTTTCGACTTTAGACCATCCGAGACCAACTGGTTGGCATGGGTGCAAATCTAGACAAAGGACTCTTAGTATGGATTGCCCTGAATGCAGTCTCCGAGGAATGGGAAACATTTGTCTAGAGTATTCTGGGCAGGGAAACATTACCATCCTAGGCAGACATGTGGGCAATCCTACGCCAAGAGGAGATCAGGAGGATCGCCAAGAGGAGATCAGGAGGATCACCAAGAAACAGAATATCAGCAGTGGGACAGTCAGAGTAAAGAAAGAAGAGTAAGATGATGTAGCCCTTGCATCAAAGGAAAGAAAGCAACAAGGGAAGAAGAAGAGGGACCTTTCCAAGGTACGGTGCTTTAACTGTGGTGAACTTGGACACTTCGCCAGCATTTGTCCTAAGAAGAAGGAGAAAGGAGCTTCTGATTCCAAGGTTGCAGCAGCAAAGGATGATGGTTCTGATGATGATGTAGCCATGAGTGCTCATGTGCCTCAAGAGAAGAGGTGGGGTGACATGGATCTGTAGAGAATCTACAGACAGTGGCAGGATCCTTGAGTCAACCCTACTCTTAGATCACATATGAGCTACAGGAGCCTTAAGACAATAGCGAGATGAGTCAGGAGATGGTTGCAGAAGGTCACAATGAAGTAGAGGGCAGAGCTGAAGAGGGAGCAGCTTAACGCAGAGGCAGCACCAGTGTGGAGGCAACAGTGCAGAGGCGGATGGGACTTTAACAATGAAAAGAGGTTGAGCTCACGCAGTGCAGTGTTGCAGCATCGCAGTGGCTTCAGGACGACAGCGTAAATCAACATCCAAGGGAGCTCCAGTGGTGGGAAGCAGCCTGAATTATCTGTCAACAATTGGGCAGGAGTCCTTCAGTTTCTTACTTCTCGAGAACTAAGTTGCAGTGTCGCAGTTAGCAGTGGCAGTGCTATGGGCAGCATGATGCAACAATTTGAGAGGGAGCTGTAGTACAAATGTGGCAGTGTCAGTGGCAGTGACATGGGCAATAGTGCAGTGGATGGAGGGCAGTAGGCCAAGCATCAACAGCACAGAAACCAACATCAAGATCTTGCAGTGCATGGTGTGGTTGTATTGCTAGAGCACACTCCTTCCTAAGAGGGAGTGTTGATATTTTGTGTAGTTGGTGTAGCATCGGGTGTGCTCTAGCCCTGAAATTTTGTGGAGGGGCTAAGACACACTTGAAATCCAAAACCCAGAAAGTGTTTTGAGAAATTTCAGCTGGTGTTCAAGATATTCAAATAATTAATTATTTTAATGGATTTCCTAAGTCTAAACTTAGGAAAATTAAATAATTAAAGTGAATTAATTAACACATGTGCTGAAATGTTCTAAAAGACACGGATCAAGCAGTATTTTAATAGAAGCCGTTGATGAGTGTTTTAATCTCGGCCATTGATGAGATCATCGAAAATGTATAAGAGAAAGGCTTGAGGGTCAGTTGGAGACACACACACAGAGGGGGAACTGCTGGAAAGTGTCTCCAAAACTCTGCCCAAATCCCTGGTAGGAGGTGGCTAGCCTTTCCTCCAAATCCTCTGGCTAAAACTGCATTGCTCCTCCACTTCCCGACACTTCCTCTCTGTTGGACTGCGTAATCACTACGCAGTTTGGACTGCCTCTGCGCTATCCTAAAGGGACTGCGTGTGGCTATGATGTTTCTCTGCAAACTTTTCACAAATATGGATGGTGCTCGTCTCTTGAGCGGACACTCGAAGTCCCTCAAGGCAGAGGTTGAGATCTCCGCTTGGATATCTTTGTGCTAAATAGCGCTGTAGACTTGACTAAACATCTCAAGCGTGCTTCAGTCAATCAAGACAGAAAATCAAATAGATGAATGAATGAGGAATGAGATGCTCTCATTCCCTTTTGTCAAAAATGGGCCTCCAACGTTCCCTTGGGCCCATAAGGACCGCGCTGCCTCTCCCACGCAGCCACCTAGGAAGCTGCCTCCATACGTTGGGTGGCCACGTGGAACTCACCTCTGCCGCCATATTTGCCTTTCGAGACTATAGGGAAGCACTTTAGCTGCAAGTTTTATTTGTGGGTCCACTTACCCAGTTTATTTTTGGTTAACATTAGAAAAGGAAAAAATTAACCAAAATTAATATTCCAATTAGCTGACTTCTAATTTGGAATAATACAGTCCTCCCCACCAAAATATTGCTTGTCCTCAAGCAACTCCAAAGATGGATGCTGAAGGATCTTCTCCCCCTCCCAAGTGGCATCCTCATCTAGGAGGTTCCTCCATCTAATCAAGTACTCCTTCACCACCCTGCTCCTCAAGTGTCTCTCCCTGGTATCTAAGATAGCCTCAGGCTTTAGCATTAGATGTCCCTCATCATCTGTAGGAGGGAGCTTCGTAGCTGCTGTCACCTGCTGTCCCCAAGCCTTCTTCAGGAAGGACACATGGAAGATGTTGTGAATCTGGCTCCCCTGTGGAAACTCCAGCTCATATGCCACGTCTCCAACCCGCTGGACAACTCTATACGACCCATAGAAACGAGGCTTGAGATTCTCAACTCCCTTCTGCTTCAGCGTAGACTGCCTGTATGGCTAAAGCCGAAGTTACACCAAGTCTCCCACCTCAAACTGCCTCTCCACGCGGCCTCTATCCGCATATATTTTCTGTTGATTTTGTGTCTTCCTCAACTTATCCTTGATAGCCCTGAGGATGTCCTGGCTCTCTTGGATCCAATCTTTGGCTCTAGGGGCCTTACTTGCCCCAAAAATAGAATCAACAAAAGATAATGTGTCATAACCATATAAAGCACGAAAGGGGGACATACCAATAGACATGTGAGGTAGTGTTGTAGCAGTACTCCCCAAAGTGCAGCCGATGCATCTAGGCCTTCTACTGCCTTGTGACATAGTTTCGCAAGTAGCCCTCTAGCCACTTGTTCACTATCTCTGTCTGCTCATCTGTCTGTGAGTGGTAGCTCGTGCTCAGTGGGAGCTCTGTGCCCACCAAACAAAACAACTCTTGCCAGAATCCCCCCATGAACCTGCTATCCATGCTACTGACAATGGTCTTTGGAAGACCATGCAGTCGGAAAATGTCCCTAAAAAACAACTCGGCCACCTGTGAGGCCGTGTACCGAGCTGAAATGGCAAAGAAGTGGGAATACTTCGTCAACTGGTCAACAACGACGAAGATGCAATCCTTGCCCTGTACCATGGGCAACCCCGTGATGAATCCATAGAGATGCTTTTCCATTTCCCCTTCGGAATGGGAAGCGACTGCAACAATCCCACTGGATGGTTCAGCTCCCCCTTGTTATTCTGGCAGACTACACACTCCTTGACATGCCGGAGTACGTCCTCCTTGAGGCCCTTCCAGGAGAACCTCTCTGTGATGGCTCTATAGGTCTTCGTGAACCCCTAGTGCCTTGACAATGGAGAGTCATGTGTTGCATGCAAGATCTTCTCCCTCAATCAGGAGTTGGCCGTCAAAAAGATCCAGTCTCAGTAATAAATGACCTCATCTATCACTCGATACCGGTCATCTGTCACCTGCCCATCCAGCAGCTCACATGCAAATTGATCTTTGGAGTACTCCACCGGTAACTACGCCCTCCAATCTGCGTCTATGCTCATCAAGGAGAGGGATACTGGTCTACGAGATAATGCATCAGCTACCACGTTGTTCTTCCCTTTGACATACTCAATGTCAAAATCGTATTCCTGGATCTTTCTAACCCACTTCTGTTGTCTCTCCTGCAACTGTTTCTGCTCCAAGAAGTACCGCAGGCTGTTATGATGAGTCTTAACCTTGAATCGGTTCCCCACTAAGTAGTGTTTGAATTTGGCCAAGGCATGCACAATGGCTAGCATTTCTTTGTCAAAAATGGGGTAGTGCCTCTCATGAGGCAAGAACTTCTGACTCTCAAAAGCAATGGGGTGTCCATCTTGCATGAATACGGCCCCAAATCCTACTCCAGATGCATTGTACTCCAAGACAAAGGGCTTGGAAAAATCAGGGAGTGCAAGTACCAGACAGCTACTCATCACCTGTTTGAGGTGGTCAAAAGCCTCCTGCGCTATGGGAGTCCAGGTGAATGCTCCCTTCCGTGTCAAGTCTGTGAGGGGTGCAGCCAGCTGTGAAAATCCCTTCACAAACTTTCGGTAATATGTGCAAATGCCTACAAAGCCTCTCAACTCCATGACATTCTTGGGCTTTGGCCAATCTTTGATGGCCCTGATCTTCTCCTAATGCAGCCGCACACTATCTTCCCCTATGATGTGGCCCAAGTATAGCATCTTTGTCAAGCCGAACTCACACTTGGACAACTTTGCATAAAATTTTTGCTCCTCCACAATACGCAATACTGTCTCTACATGTTGCAGGTGCTCCTCACATGTCCGACTGTATATCAAAATGTCGTTGAAAAATACCAGCAGAAACTTCCGCAGTTGGCCACGAAAAATGTGGTTCATGCATGACTGGAAAGTGGCTGGAGAGTTCGTTAGCCTGAAGGGCATCAACAAAAACTCAAAGTGCCCATAATGGCACCTGAACGCTGTCTTGGGGACATTCTTGTCCCTCACTTGGATCTGGTGGTACCCTGATCTCAGATCTATCTTGGAGAAGAACTTAGCTCCCCTCAACTCATCCATCAACTCATCTATCCGTGCGATGGGGCAGCAGTCCTTCATCGTCTTCTTGTTCAGGGCCCTGTAATCAATGCACATCCTCATCGTCCCATCCTTATTATTCATCAAAACCATCGAAGAAGCGAAAGGACTAGAGCTGGGCCTAATGTGCCCCAAAGACAAGAGCTCATGGATAACTCTCTCGATCTCATCACGGTAGGCCTTGGGATGCCTATATGGAGTAGAGATCACAGCCTGAATGTTGAGCTTCAACTCAATAGTGTGCTCGAATCCCCTGTCGAGCGGCTACCCTAGTGGAATGTCCCCGAAAACCATTGAGTAACGATCTAGGATGGCCTGGATATCGGGGTATGTGGGCTGGCCTGAAACACCTGTATCCGAAATTCTCAACTCAACTGCCCATTCTATGTCTCCCTGCCAGAAATCTACCTCCATCCTATGTGCAAAAACTGTCTGAGGGGGGTATGTATGCATGCCCCTGAGCATCACTTGTTTCCCACTCTTCTTATCCATGAATTCCATCTCTAGTGTTTGCCAATCAGTAGTGATTCTACCAAGAGTGATAAGCCACTCGACCCCCAACACCATGTTGGTGTCCGGAATGTCGAACACAAAAAAATGGTTTGTTAAGGAGTATGTCACCATCAAAACTGGGACATAACGCATGCACTGTATGGTCCTGGCCTCGGGAATTAGCACCGAAAACCCATCAAAGCTCTTTGTCTGTATCCCCCTTCTCTGCACCATCTGAGCATCGATGAAGTTGTCCGTAGCCCCATTGTCCACTAGCACCGAGACACGCTGTCCCTGAATGGTCCCCTAGACACTCAGCATTAGGTACATGGGTACCCTCGCAAAGATGCAAGGACCCCTCTCGTTGGTGCAAACGTTGATCTTCCTGTTGCTAGAGTAGGTGGTGGTGGTGGATCCTCCCCTAGTCCTCCTGTGCCAATATTTCCTCCCATCTCAAAGAATGTCTCAATATAGTGTGCCTTCCCTCCGGCAAACCTATGACCCGGTGCCCATGGCTCTTGGCAGGTGAAGCAAAGCTTCTTCCGCCTCAAATTCCTCTGTGTCTCATCATCCAATGGCCCTCGGGGGTGGGCTCTCACGTCCCTCCCTCTCTGATAGAAAGCTGGTCTGTTGGGCATGGGAGCCCTACTCCTCGGTAGAGCATCCTGTAAATCTCTAGTCCTCCCAACTGCGTCCTGCAGCATAGTGGGCCGAGTAGACCTCACTAGCCCACACAAAGGCTTTACTAATGCATCAATAAACATGTAAATCCTCCTCAGTTCCAATATGTCTGGAACTATCACCAAGAGTCTCAGGAACTCTGAGATGTAAGTCTCTGGGTTCCCGTCTACTTAATCTTGGTCAACTCCACAAAATGCTCCTTCAGATCCTTCCGATCAAAACTATCCAGCAATCTCCGGGTAAAATCATCATACACTGTCACTCCTGAGTGACCCAGCGTGGTTATCCCATGGAACCACCAGTCGTGGGATTTTACCTCTAGGTGCAATGCAACCATCTCAATGGTGTCTGCCTTCGTCATCTGGTTAAGCTGGAAATAGATGTCCAACTTCTCCACCCAAGCTTTGGCTGAACATTTTGATGACCATCAAAAGTTGGCAGAAAAAGTCTTCCCACGGTACGCTGCAGATCATTGACCTGTGTGTACCCTCCTCCTCTAGTTTGGCCCCTGGGTTTGCTATTGTTCTTCAGCTGACAAAACTCATTGAAGGTGAGAGCACCTCCAAACTCCGGCCCATAGGACTGATACTCCGCGAAATAATCTCTGTAGTGAGCCACCCTCGGCTCTTGCAGACCTCCTTGTCCTGCTCCCGAAGCCAAAAATGTGGGGATGGTAGAGCATGGTGGAGTGCGTGGCACCACCTGTTGCGTAGTGTTAGGACCGGGTGGATGATGTGAAGTGTCGGATCCTTCCCCATTCTGGAATTCCCCTTGAATCCCCTTATGCTTATTGTCTCCACCAATCTTCTGCCCCATCTCCTCAATCCTCTTAGCGAGGTCTTGTACTGATTTCATAGGGAGTTGAGCAAACTCCCTCCCCTCATCTCTTTCCTCTGCCATAGGTGTGTTTCCTCTTTCTTCTACCACCGGAACGCTGTCAACCTGGTCGAGTGTAATCTCGAGCCTCCTTTCTCTGTTTTTGTATCTCTGCCTCTGGTATGTGATGTTTTGCCTCTCCTCCGGTGTCATAGACTGTATGCTCCACCGGCTGAGCCAAGTTTATGAGCTCTGATACCACTGTAATATCTCCAAATGGGGTTTAACAATAATAAAAGAACAAATAGACAATAAACTACAACAATTGTAAAAATATCATCAAGACACAAGAAATGAAGCCAAAACCAACTGAGCCATTTTATTAATTTTTATCGGAAGAGTACAATGGAGGTGCTCAGAAATATGGCACCTAGGCCTGCATTAGACAGGTTGAAGAACTACTCTAAATCCAGACAAAAACACTGCTAGAATGATGCTCTGTGTGGCTCCCACTCTGCGCTGCCAGTGTTGGAACTGTTGCTGCTGGCTGGAATCGGACTATGGTTTGGGCCTGCTCCCATGCTCAGAAAATTCTGGGCTTTTAAACCCAAGCTCTACTCACAAGACACACAAAAATCCGCGAAGGATTTCCAGAAATCCCGATCCCGGAAAATGGCCCCCTTGGGCTTGGCACACTGCTCTGCTGGGGAAATCGGTCTCCTGGCTGGAACTGCTAGAAAGTGTCTCCAAAACTCTGCCTAAATCCCTGGTAGGAGGTGGCTAGCCTCCCCTCCAAATCCTCTGGCTGAAACTGCATTGCTCCTCCACTTCTCGACACTTCCTCTCTTCCGGACTGCACAATCACTACACACCTGGCCTGCACTAGACAGGTTGAAGGACAACTCTAAATCCAGAAAAAAACACTGCTGGAATGATGCTTTGTGTGGCTCCCTCTCTGCGCTGCCAGTGTTGGAACTGTTGCTACTGGCTAGAATCGAACTATGGTTTGGGCCTGCTCCCGTGCTCAGAAAATTCTGGGCTTTTAACCCCGGTCTCTACTCACAAGACACACAAAAACCCGCAAAGGGTTTCCAGAAATCTTGACCACGAAAAATGGCCCCCTTGGGCTTGGCATGCTGCTCTGCTGGGGAAATCGGTCTCCTGGCTGGAACTGCTGGAAAGTGTCTCCAAAACTCTGCCCAAATCCCTGGTAGGAGGTGGCTAGCCTCCCCTCCAAATCCTTCGGCTAAAACTGCACTGCTCCTCCACTTCCCGACACGTCCTCTCTGCTGGACTGCATAATCACTACATAGTCTGGACTGCCTCTGCGTTGTCCTGAAGGGACTGTGTGTGGCTGTGATGTTTCTCTACAAGCTCTTCACAAATCTGGATGGTGCTCCTCTCCTGAGCGGGCACTCGAAGTCCTGAGGCAGAGGTTGAGATCTCCGCTTGGAAATCTTTGTGCTAAACAACATTGCAAACTTGGCTAAACAACTCAAGCGTACTTCAGTCAGTCAAGACAGAAAATCAAATAGATGAATGAATGAGGAATGAGCTGCTCTCATTCAAAACTTGGCCTCCAACGTTCCCTTGGGCCCACAAGGACTGCGCTGCCCCTCCTCAGGCCTACCGCTGTGCTACCCACTACGCTGCCTCTCCCACGCAACCACATAGGAAGCTGCCTCCATATGTTGGTTGGCCACATGGACCCCACTTCAGCCGCAATAGTTGCCTTTAGAGACTATAGGGAAGCACTTTAGCTGCTTAGTTTTATTTGTGGTTCCCCTTATCCACTTTATTTAGAAAAGGAAAAAATTAACCAAAATTAATATTCCAATTAGTTGACTGCTATTTTGGAATATTACATGTTGGTAACAAACCCCTTGTTAAGAGGGAGCTTGGTTATATTCCTTTTATAGGAATGAGTAGATCCTCCCTAGTCGAGAGCGAGAGATAGACACATCATTCTTGTCTTCAGGTTATGAAGACAGAATGAAGGATTGGGTAAGCAACTAAGATT
Organism: Pinus albicaulis; assembly: GCA_034641835.2. Lineage (NCBI taxonomy): Eukaryota > Viridiplantae > Streptophyta > Pinopsida > Pinales > Pinaceae > Pinus > Pinus albicaulis. The sequence continues at coordinate 1,446,823,869 of CM076575.1, forward strand.
GATTCTGATACGCTTTGTGGATGAGGTAGGGCATCCAATCTAATGTTCCAAAATAGGAAAAATAATGCTATTGTAGAAAATAATAAATTTGCACCATATAAATTTTAAACAATGTAGTAGATACCTAGAACAATCAAAATCATGGAAGCAGTTGTGCCATTTTATTATAGAAATGGGCAAGAGTACAAATATATAGAAGAAATGCACCTGGGTTTTCCTTTTTGGAAAGAGGAGCAACACCCAGGTAAGACAATGATAAATCAGAAACTGCCCAGTGAAGGCTCTCTGTCCCAACAATTCTACATTAGCTGCTGCAAAGGAATGACTAAAAACCCCACCTGCAGTACTCAAAAAATTCTGCAAAATGATTTTTGAGGTCCTTGTCAAAAACCCAGAAAAACGCAGAAATGGTTTGACCTGGTTTTGACCTTCTAAAATCAACCTCCGAAAGCCCTAACAAATTTGCATTGTCTGTTGCAAATATATGGCTGAGAACCCATCTTTGGTGCTTAGAAAATTCTGCAAAAATATTTCTGAGGTCCTTGTCAAAAACCCAGAAAAATCCAGCAATGGTTTGGCTTGGTTTTGACCTTCCAAAAATGACCTCCAACAGGCCCTACGCTCCCCTAGTAGCTGCTGATTACGTTGTCTACAGAACTACCAGCGAAATACTCAACAACCCTCCAAGAATACAACAAATAACTCCACCAACACTTCCCGTATCTCACCCGGCAACAATATCTCAAATGGCTAAGGCACTCTCCCACAAATATGCCCAATTTTTCCTTCTCTACATTGGCCCAGTGACTGCCACGCTGCTTCTGAGATACGCTATCAATCTCAGCCTCCGAGGTTCGCCTATAGCTTAACAAGCTGATGAAACTAGGCTCGCCTATAGCTTAACAAGTTAATGAAATTTCCTCTGCCAAATACTTGTAGAAAACAACTACGTTCTCCTGGAATACCACTGTGTCGTTCAAAAATACGCACTGTTGGGGCAAATAAATGCAAATTTTGAAGATATCACAATGAATCTCTCTCGAGTGATAATGTAAAACCAATCTAGGGTGGCAGTCGAAGTTCCCCGAAGAATGGTTAAGTTCTTCACTCTAAATCGTGCTAAACAGCAAGTGACTTGGCTAGGCAACTTGAGCAACTGAGGTCAAAATCGATAATCCAATAATGCCAAATGAAGTGAGCTTCCTCTCTTTTATAATCTTCGTTGGGCCTTTTTCCCTCCATACCTTGTACACACACATGCTTTTTGAACCAGCTATTAAAGGTATGTGTATTTCATGTGTGGGTGGTCCCCATTCACCACTAATAAAATAACATAACATAAAGTTACTAACTTCTGACTCCTAAGTCTTCCAATGAAAAATCAGATGGGGTCCGTCTTCACCAAAATTGACCCCCAAAATATAGAAATAAATCCTGTTCCAAAATAATTTAGGAAGGGACATTACAGTGCTCCCTGCCAAAAAATTCTTGTCCTCAAGCAATGCCTGAACAAGTGCCCTCTCTGACTGTTGATCACCATTGTAACCACCAATAATACCAGGGTCCCAAATGTACCATTAAGTCATCCCCAATCTTGGCATTGTGCCGACATGAAGTAATTCCTCGATACCAGGATCCCAAACCATTCTAATCAATGTGAAGCACACCTTGCTCCACTCGCTATCCAACCAAATATAGGTACCAGAAGCCCTCTGCATTCTAGCAATAAGTAGAGCATCATGATAATGTAGGACTTTGTCCAACTCCCCATGAAACTTCCCTACTGAGTAGTCCATCTCATGCACTACAAGAATAAACTACTAAAGTTGCAATCCAATCCTGGTGGGATTGAACCCTTGTCTACCCGGGCCTCCCCTAGTCTCCTCATGTCGATCACCCTACTGCACTGCTAAAGTTCCTCACACCATCAACGAATCACTAAAACCAAATGGAAGATCTAGATGACCCTCCGCTGTAGAAACCAGCTCACCTCTATGGGTAGTTGAACTACTCAACCTTGTTATGCCAGGGTCCCCTACCCGTCGCAGAAGGAACCTATCCTGCTGACATCGTGACACTCTGGTTATGACTGAATTCCTAGCATGCTCATACCAGAACCTCCTCTCCCATAAATCTCGGCCATAATCTATGCAATGATCGAGGTTAGGCCAATCCTGCCAAAGCAACTCAACAGTGCCAACGCTTATCACTGCATGGCTTAGCCCCAATCCTGATCAACAATTTGCCTCGTCCTATGGTGAGGGATTCGGTGATCCCCCATGTGTCTTCTTGTGAATGAATCAACCCGCCTGTCATCCCTGCCTTGCTCACTGAGGAGTGGAGTATCCCAACAATCCTCTTGATCCCTAGATCCCATAACCATACTGGAGGTCCACAAATCCCAATCCTCTCTGCTTGCCGCTGTGATATGATCTTAGCTGTTGGAACCCCTCTGTGCCCTGTCTTTGCCTCCTTTAGGTATACAATAGGTAGGTAGCAAGTATCAAGAACCTGTGCCGCGAATATCCAGTTGCTCTATGCCTACCAAATCACACAATGAGATCTGCTATCCCAGCTCCTGATGATGTGCCCGGGTACTGCTGGAAGCTTAGGCATCATCCTGCCAACAAGGGCTACCGTCCTCTGCAGCTCATGCTCACCTAACGCCTCGAGCTATCTAGCTAAAAGAGCACCACTTAACTCCCTCTCGGTCACCTCCTCAATTGTGAGCCTAAGGGTGGAATGTGAAAATTCCTAGATCCGTCAATTTCAGGAATCCTACTACAACTAACTGAATTTACTTCTCCTATTATGTAAATTACATTACAAAATTAATTCAAATTTCTTCACGAATTACTGAAGTAAATTACTAAAGCATCCTACAGTTAATACTTTATGATTTTGAAACAAGGAAACTGAGCACCTTTATTTTGGACTAAGTCCCTGGAAAAACCCAATGTGGGAAAATTGGTGCAGCAGATCTAAGGGTTTGTATTATTAAGCAGCAACTTCTACATACAATCTCTGGATGCCTTGCTGGCTATCCAGTATAGAGAAATCGTGACAGACAAAATATATTGAGTTTGACCTTACACAGCAACTCCCGGCTGATCTGGATGTGAATTGTCGAAACCCCAGCTCCCTCTGCATTGCCTCTGTGCAGTAGATGCATAGGCCTGCGTGGGGAATTCTGTGGACTGTGTCACCTCCTCTCTGAATCGATCTGCCTCTCGAAAAGTCAAGTTTCAACCCTCCTCGCTTAGAAACCCCGATCTCCAGCAAATCTCGAACTGTCTCTAGAAATCACTGCGCAGTCTTTGTGTGGGCTTGTGTCACCCCTTCTAGGGCCTGCGTCACACCCTATGGAGGCTGCACTGCTTCCTATGCTGGTCCTGCTGCCTCTCTATTATGTATTCTCGATCCCGAAGAATATCCTCCGACCAATAATTGTCTCTGCCCCTCACTGCAACTAGAATCACTTAGATCTGATCTTCATTCGAGCACTTGCTCTGTCAGAAGAATTCGATCTCTAGATTCACTCGGTGTGTCTTTCCAAATCACCCTCAAGCCTTCCTTTATAGTCTTCTCATTGAGATATCAATGAATGAGATTACATCTCTAATCAATAGTTAAGATTATAGCTTGGCTTGATCTTCACTTTTTCTAGATCATTCTAACTGTGTTTTATTAATACCCTTTAACTATTTAATTTCCCTAAGTTTAGACTTAGGGTCCCCATTAAAATAATCAATTTTTACAATAAAACATATTCCAAGTGAAATTTTTACAAATGGTTTCTGGGTTCTTTGGAATACCAGCGCCTAAGCCTCTCCACAAATTTGGAGACTTAGAGCACTTTCGATGCTACCAAAAATCAGCACTCCCTCTTAGCAAGGAAAGTGCTCTAACAACATGCCTGCTACATACTGCTCTGACCCTAAAGCATCCTCTGCACTGCTGATGTCTGACAAGTTGTCCACCAACCACTGCGATGCTGGTGCAACTGTACTGCTTCGCATGACACTGCCATTGCCACTGTTGCATCCGTACTACAACTCCCTTTCAAGTGTCGCATTTGTTATGCTGCTAGCACTTCCACTACTAACACTGCAACTCAGCCGCTGAGAGAAGCAATTGAAAACCACCCAAAAAAACTGAACAAACATTCAAGGGATGCACCTTGGTGCTGAAGGCTCTGACTGCTGATAGCTAATACGTTGTCCCTCTGAAGCACTACGCTGTTGCCGCTCTACACTGCGCTGCTATTGCTCTACACTGTTGTGCACTGCATTGCTGCTGCTCTGCACTACGCTAATGCTGCTCTGTTCTGCGTTGCTCAGAAGTAGGCGCTGCTGCCAACTGCAATTGTCTCTCCATCACTCCTTGGCTCCCACTAAAAACTCCTCCATCTCGCTACTGCTGATCAAGAGCACCGTAGCAAGGTTACGATCCAAGAGGTGGGCTCCTGAAGGATCCTGCCCAATATGGTACTCTAGAGTCTTATACTCCTCTTCCTGGGCCTGGGTTGGGACCCTTCCTCTCTTTGCAACTCATACTGGACAACTCGCACTTCCTCCGACAATTGCTTCCGACAACTGGAAGTCGATCTGCATTCTAGATAACTCGCACAACCTTCTCTGGAAATCTCGTACGATCATCCCTGCACAACTGCAAAAATATGAAAATTCAAAACTCAAGAGGTAAAACGATCTCGCCTAACCAAATGTCGAATACTGCCTCTAACCCTCTCCACTGCTAGCTCTACGCACTCCCTGTTGGAGTCACGATCTCGCTGCTACTGCACGGGAAATCAAAGTTTCGTGGGCAAGAAAATCACTGAGAACAGAATTCACTCTATATGTGCTCTTCTTCTTCTTCTGTCGCATCCCTGCCTAGCAACTACTTTCAGAAGAAACTGTGTCCCTCTGGCTCTATTTGAAGGCTCTGCATTGCTCCCTCTGCCTCGGCAAAATCTCAAACCATAAGTCCTACCTCTCTATCGCCTCACTCAGAGGGAGACAAACTCGAAAAATTAGCCCCCCTAGCTAGAACTGTGCAATCCCTTTGAGGATTCGATCTGATGTTGCTGCAACAATTTTTCCTTCACTTAAGTGATAGATCCGCTCTTCCTGTTTCACATCAAATGCTCTGATACCATGTGAAAATTCCTAAATCTGACAATATCAGGAATCCTACTTCAACTAACTGAATTTACTTCTCCTATTATGTAAATTACATTACAAAATTAATTCATATTTCTTCATGAATTATTGAAGTAAATTACTGAAGCATCCTACACTTAAATACTTTATGATTTTGAAGCAAGAAAACTGAGCAAGAATTAAATCACACATAGGACACCTTTTTTTGTACTTAAGTCCCCAGAATAACCCAATGCGAGAAAACCGGTGCAGCAGATTTGAGGGTTTGTATTATTAACCAATAGTTTATCAATACAATCTCTAGATGCCTTGCTAGCTATCCAGTATAGAGAAATCACGATAGACAAAAATATAGTGAGTTTTACCTCACACTGCAAGTCCCAGCTGATCCGGATTTAAACTGGTGAAACCCCAGCTCCCTCTATGCAGTAGATGCGTAGGCCTACGTGGGGACTTCTGTGGACTGCGTTACCTCCTCTCTGAATCGATTTGCCTCTCGAAAAGTCGAGTTTCAGCCCTCCTGGCTCAAAAACCCCAATCTCTAGCAAATATTAGACTGTCGCTAGAAAGCATTGCGCAGTTTTGTGTGGGCCAGCGTCACCCCTTCTGGGGCCTGCGTCACACCCTCTGGAGGTTGCGCTACTTTCTCTGCTGGTCCTACTGCTTCTCTGCTATGTATTCTTGGTCCCGGAGAAGATCCTCCGACCAATAATTGTCTCTGCCCCTCACTGCAACTGGAATCACTTAAATCTTATCTTCATCCGAGCACTGCTCCGTCAGAAAAAATTGATCTCTAGATTCACTTGGTGTGTCTTTCCAAATGACCCTCAAGCCTTCCTTTATCGTCTTCTGTTTGAGATATCAATGACCGAGATTAAATCTCTGATAAATGGCTAAGATTATAACTTGACTTGATCTTCGCTTTTTCTAGATCATTCTCACTCTGTTTTATTAATACCCTTTAATTATTTAGTTTCCCTAAGTTTATAGTTAGGGTCCCCATCAAAATAATTAATTTTTACAATAAAACATATTCCAAGTGGAATTTTCACAAACGATTTCTGGTTTCTTTGGAATACATGTGCCTAAGCCTCTCCACAAATTTGGAGACTTAGCGCAGTTCCGATGCTACCAAAAATCAACATAGAACATATGCTACCTCAACAATCAACCATGCCATCCCTAAGCCTATAACCATCAACTCGTGCACCTACCAAGTGTCTCAACTAGAGAGTCTCCTCTCGGACCATGACACACGGTGTCTCATCCAATTGCCTAGGGTGAGCCTCCCATGCCTTGCTGCCTGAATGGAGAGTGTCAAAGGGAAACAACCAAATCCTCTGCGATTGTAAGCAACACTGGAGGATGATGGGTGGGTATGACCCAAAGAGTATGATTAAGAGTCTGCCGGAATGCTCAAGAGTAATCCTACAGACAACCCTCTCTCTGCCTCGGATTTGCTGATAACCCCCACGAGGCCTTGCCTCCACTAAACATGGTGTCCCCAGATGCTCAACAATGTCCTCATCAATCCTAGGTGAGTTGCATCCAATGGTACACCTATTGTCCATGTCCATAAGTCTCCCTAGAGGCAATGCTCCAAGAGCCCCCTGCACCGCATCATGTATCATTGGATACCACCAAGTACCACCACACTCCTTGATATGCCATTATATGCCGCAACTTGTCCCTGTACACCACTAGATACCCCGACTATGGCTATACCATCCTGTGTCCTGCCTGTGTCACTGCACCTATCACTCCCTGCATGGCCTCAATGCGATGCAAGTCACTCCTCCTACCCCACAATGTAAACCGACATGCTGTGGTATACCACCATGCATCTCCATGCTCCTCTACAGGCCACTGCTCCTCGCTGCATAGCCCTGCACACCATTGGGTGTTATGGCCTAGAATTGGGTCTGTATGCATCAGGCCATATCCCTCTATATAACACTAGACGATACAACCTGACTCTGTGCAGTCTTGTGTACCACTGCCTACTGTCATACCACTGTGTAACATATGGTATCTCGCATGTGTCAAAGTGTTCGCCACTCTGTTAGTGACCCCACCACGACACACGTCATGTCTCCTCATCCATCCTGGTAGACCTGAGTATACTAATGTAAAAATTCGAAATCCCAAATCCCTACTGTAGAAATATTATATTACTTCTCCTTTTTAATTCCATGCAAGTTATTTACTGTGTTACACTATAAATATCAAAGTAAATACAACTGCAACCTTCACTAATTTAAAATTATATGCATAAACAAGAATTGAGCAAGAAGAAACAAGCACACATATCAAACCATTGTTTTTGGACTAATGTCCCCGGAAAAACCCAATGTAGGAAAACCGGTGCAGCCGTTGAGGGTTTGTATTATTAAGCAGTAGTTCTAAATACAATCCAAGATGCCTTGTTGGCCATCAATACAGAGAATTTGACTAGCAGAAAAATTAGTGAGAAATACCTCACACTATCACTGGCGATCCGACACTGATCCAACCCTGAAATGACTATCCCCAAGCTGCCTCTATGTAGCTCTACGTCACAACTGATAGGGACTGCGTCACTCCCTCTGGTTGATCAATTTGCTGGTTGGATGCTTGATCTTCTGGCCCTCCGGTCTCACACCTCGGCTCCCGGCACTGAAACTAATTTGACCCTCAACAAATTTGCGGATCTCCTCACAGGCTTAGCGTTGCCTCTGTGCTGCCCAATGTGGCTCTTATGATGCCTCTTCTGGATCTCTCTCTGCCTTCTCTACATTGTATCCCCGGCTCAGGAAATCTCTAACTGGAAAACTATCTTTGCCCCTCACTGCAAGAAATATCCTCAATGATCTCTCTGGGAACTGATGCATTGCTCACTTGAGAAATCGATCTCTTGAACTCACTTGACGTGTCTTTCCAAATGCCCATCGATGTCCTTCTTCTAATATTCTCGTTGAGAAATCAACGGCCTAGATTAGATTCTAATCAATGGCTCATATCATATTGACTCGATCTCCGTATTTTTCTAGAAGATTCACACCCAGTTCTATTAATACACTTTAATTATTTTAATTCCCTAAGTTTCGACTTAGACATCCATTAAAAATAATTAATTATTTTAATAAAACATCCTCCGGAGGGAATTTCCCAAAACGATTTCTGGGTATTTTGGAATACATGTGTCCAATCCTCCCTGCAAATTTTGGGACGTAGAGCACATCTGATGCTACCATAAATGAACACTCCCTCTTAGCAAGGAATGTGTTATAGTAATGCAACCTGTTGAAGCATCACAGTGACTCTGTAACATCTCCCTCTGCACTGCTGATGTCTGACATCACTGCCCACCAACTACTGTTCCACAACTGACCCTACATGTTGCTACCAACTGCATCTGCACTGCAACTCTACTGCTGTTGAAGCATAAAAACATCCAAAATACTAAACTAAGTGTTTAGCTTGACGCATCTCATACTAGAGATTTGACTACTGCTAGCCTCTGCGCTGACCCCCTGAAGCCTCTGTGCTGCTGCTGACTTTGCACTATGCCAACTGCATTGTTGCCAACTCTGCTCTGCGCTGCTCAGTCTCTAGCGCTCTCAAGCCACTGCAGTGTCACTCTGGCACTCCTCTGCACCAACTGACATTGGTCCATCCTGCTACTACTAATGTGGGCTCCCGTAGCAAGGTATTGATACAAGAGGTGGACTCCTCTGTAATATTCCCAATTAGCAACAGCTAATTGTAAATATTAATTTTTGACTACTTTGCTTTAATAAAGTTAAGTTAGAAATAAAGTGGGTGAAGAGGGACACTTAATGCACACTTAGGATAAAAGCATTTCCTAAAGTCACTTGGAGACATGATTATTTGGCAGCGTGGGGCCTAGAGGACAAAGTGGTAGCGTGGAGGAGATGTCAGCGTGGGCAGCTTGGGCCCAAGTCAGTGCAGAGCTAGAGGGGCAGCATGGCTCAAGGAGACAGCGCAGTTGGTGGTGGGGCCTAGGTGAGAGAAAGGCTCTCCAAACATAAAAAGGGAGAGAGGCTCCTCATTTGGATCATTCTGATTATGCATCTATGATATTTGTCTTTTGACATTGAGCACGCTTTTGCCATTGAGCAAAGTCTGCAAGTGCTATTCAGCACACCGGGTGTCTCCGTGCGGAAAATGGGAGAGTAGTTCATCACAGGGTTGCCCATTGTACAAGGCAAGGATTGCATATTTGTAGTCGTTGACCGGTTGACAAAGTATGCACACTTCTTCGCTATATCAGCACGATACACTGCAACACAGGTAGTGGATTTGTTCTTCAGAGATGTCTTCAGATTGCATGGTCTCCCAAAGACCATTGTCAGTGATAGGGATAGCCGCTTCATGGGCGGGTTTTGGCAGGAACTTTTCCGTTTGGTGGGCACCGAGTTGACCCCGAGCACCAGTGATCACCCACAGACGGATGGACAGACGGAGATAGTGAACAAGTGGCTGGAAGGCTACTTGCGAAACTATGTCAGCGGGCAACAAAAGGCATGGTTACGATGGTTGCACTTGGGGGAGTATTGTTATAACACTACTCACCATATGTCTATCGGTATGTCTCCATTTTATGCTTTATATGGGTATCATGCTTTATCTTTTGCTGATGTGATTTTTGATGCTAGCAAGGCCCCTAGGGCCAAGGATTGGATCCAAGAGAGTTAGGATATACTCCGAGCTCTTAAGGATGACATAGCTACAACACAAAATCAGCAGAAGCTGTATGCCGACAGGGGACGGGTTAAGAGGTAGTTTGAGGTAGGGGACTTGGTCTACCTATGATTGCAACCATATCGGCAATCCATGCTGAAGCAGAAGGGGGCTGAGAAGCTCAAGCCCCGCTTTTATGGACCATACAGGGCGACACGCAGAATTAGAGAGGTTGCATATGAGTTGGAGCTACCCACTGGTAGCATGATTCATAATATTTTCCATGTGTCATGCCTAAAGAAGGCACTGGGACAGCAGGTGACTGCAACTGAGGAGCTTCTGCCCACAGATGATGAGGGGCATTTGGTGTTGCAGCCGGAGGCCATCATTGACGCTAGGGAGAAGCAGCTGCAGAGCAGGACAGTCAGGAAATACTTGGTGAGATGGAAGAATCTACCAGATGAGGTGCCACTTGGGAGAGTGAGAAAATTTTACAGCATCCATCATTGCAGTTGCTTGAGGAAAAGCAACGTTTTGCCGAGGAGGACTATAATATTCCCAATTAGCAACAGCTAATTGGAAATATTAATTTTTGACTACTTTACTTTAATAAACTTAAGGTAGAAATAAAGTGGGTGAAGAGGGACACTTAACTCACACTTAGGATAAAAGCATTTCCTAAAGTCACTTGGAGACATGATTATTTGGCAGCGTGGGGCCTAGAGGACGAAGTGGTAGCGTGGAGGAGATGTCAGCGTGGGCAGCGTGGGCCCAAGTCAGCGCAGAGCTAGAGGGGCGGCGTGGCTCAAGGAGACAACGCAGTTGGTGGTGGGGCCTAGTTGAGAGCAAGGCTCTCCAAACATAAAAAGGGAGAGAGTCTCCTCATTTAGATCATTCTGATTATGCATCTATGATATTTGTCTTTTGACATTGAGCACGCTTTTGCTATTGAGAAAAGTCTGTAAGTGTTGTTTAGCACACCGGGTGTCTCTGTGCGGAGATCCCAACCTCTATGAGGAGTTCTATCCTTGTTTTTCCGGAGAGAGTTGGAGCAACCACAGTTGGGATAGTTCACTTGCAGAGACAACGCAGTTAGTGAGAGGGAGGATGCAGTCTTTGGAGGAGGAGATTCCAGATTGAGGGTTTATTAGGGGATTCATCCTGGGAGATTTGGAAAGGGGTCAGCCCTTCCCTATTCCATCATTTTGGTAGAGTTGGAGGCCATATTTTGCAGCAGATCATTCAGGGCTAGCGTTTATCATTGGGACAACGTGGTACCTCAAGGGAGGTCATTTTCGGAGGTTAGCCATTTTCGAAAATCTCTCTAGGCTTTTTTGGGTATTGGGTGGAGAGGCCATTCCCAAAGTTTCATAATTTTCTGAGGTGGGGAGCAGCCCCAAAGATTCAGTTTATTCCAACAGTAGCATCAGCACAGCAGTAGCACCAGCAGCTTGGAGATTACACTTTCATTGAGGGAGAAGCCATTCCATGATATATTCTGCGAGTATTTTTGCGCTTGCCTAGTGCAAGCGAAGGTGCCATCATTCTGATCACCTTTGTACTCATTTTATCTTTCCGTATTTAATAAAAATGGCTTAGTGTTTTCCGTATTGTGTTTTTTTCATGTGATGTCTCTTTAGTTGTTGTAGTTTCTTGTTTATGTGCTTTATGTTGTTTATTTCTATCCGGAATATTACATCCTCAAGGATCCTGCCCAACTGTAGCTCTTTCGATCTATAGTTCTAGATCACCCCAATTTTCCCTTGGAGTTATGTAGGCAATCATAGCAATCTCTTCCTCCTCGATCCTCGCGGTAGCAACCTGTGGATCGTGCTTCTCATCCTTGTCCTTCTTCTTGAGAGGACACTGCGTAGCGTAGTTACCAAGCTCACCACATCGGAAACACTTGATATTTTAGACGTCCTTCTGCCTCCACTGCTCTTGCTGCCCCTTTGATGCAAGGGCTGCATTCTCATCCACCTCCTTGGGCTTTGTCCCACTTCTGCTGCTTCCATCAAGCTTGCACTTGATTAAGTCTCTCCTCATCTCTTCCTGCTAAAGAGAAACCCATATCCCTTCCCAATCCGACAACTTCTCTCTGCCCAGGATGCTCTGGACAAAGACTTGTAGAAATTTCTGAATCTTACACTTTATCCAGAAATTATTATTGTTAATCCGGTTATTCTCCTCCTACTTAGACAAGTTATTAACTGAATAAATTCAAGTTAAAATCTAAGCAAAACACATAACAGATCTCTACCAATCCATATCTAGCATAAGCACATGCACGCATTGACAAAGCGACACAATTATTTCTGGACAAATAGTCCCTGGAAAAACCCAATGTGGGAAAACCGGTCTCCGGCTGCTGGAGGGTTCTATTATTAAGAATATTTTTGAATAAAAAAAATCTGGGTTCCAGATCTAGAAAACCCAACAGATAAAACACTAGTTCTACAACTCACTGGCTGATCTAGGGCCAAAATGATGACTAATCCACACCCTCAAACAGGATTTACAGAACTCAGCTAAGATCAAGGCCTAGAAACCCTAGCGCTGCCCCTGAAAGCCTCTGCGTTAGCCTCTGAAGTTCTTCAAACCCTCAGCGCTGCTCTGGAAGGGACTGCGTTACCCCAGACTAGGTGATGTAGTCACTACGCTGCCCCTGAAGGGTCTCTGCGTAACCCATGAGGGTTTCCTGCTGAAAATCACGCTATCCTTGGAGGGATTGCATTGTCCTTGTTGCTGCTGCTGCTGCCTTCTTTTGCACTGTCCCTGCGCTGATCTCTACCTCGTGTATTCTAGACCCCGAGATCAGATCATCCCCTTGGCCTAAATTCCCCTCTCTGCCGCTGAAACACTTCTGAGTATTCTTACCAAACCCTGCCCTAGAATCTCAGCTTAGCTTCAGTGCTCTGCCTCTATGTGTCTTTACAAATGACCACAAGCCTTTCCTTTATACTTTTCTCGTTGACAAATCAACGACCATGATCAGATCTTGAATCAATGGCTAGGATTAAAAGAAAGCTTGATCCGTGTGACTTAAGACAATTTCATCACATGTTTTAATTAAATTAAATTAAATTATTTAAGTTCCCTAAGTTTTAACGTAGGAAATACATTAAAATAATTAATTAATTTAATATCTCCTAAACCAGATGAAATTTCCCAAATCCATTTCTGGGTCTTGTAGATCAAGTGTACTCTAGTCCCTCCACAAAATTTGGGAGCTAGAGCACAACTGATGCTACCCCAAATACACAAAATCTCAACACTCCCTCTTAACATCAAGGTTGTGCTCTAACAATACATCACACTTATGCATTACATGATTTTGGACATTGGTTCCATGTTGCTGAAGCTGGCCTGCTGCCACTCAACTCTGCACTACTGCTGCCATTCTATACTGCTGCCCAGGACTCTACCACTGCCACTGCAACCACTGTACTACAACTCCCTCTCAATATGCTGCATTTGTGCTACTCATAGCACTACCACTGCTGATCTGCTGCATTGCAACTTTAGTTGTTGAGAGAAACAACTGAATCTCCTGCCCAATCTTTGACAAACAAGTGTGATGGGCTACATCCTCATCACTGAAACTCCATAGGCTACAGATCTGTGCTGGCATCTAAAGAACGACGCATAGCTATAGCTCTGCCTACATAATCAGACTCCCTCTACACTATTGAAGTCACATCAGCTCCTTGTGCTTGAATCTATCATGCTGCTGCACTGCGCTGTCCCTCTGAAGCCTTCTGTGCTGCTGCAGCTCTGCACTGCGTAAGCAGCACTGCTCTGCGCTGCTGAAGTCACATCAGCCTCTGCGCTGCTACTGTTTCTACGCTGCTGCTGCTTTGCTCCGCGCTGCTCCTTCCAGTCTTCAGATCTGCCTCTGCCTCTGCTTCTTCTGTGATCTATGCACCCATTGCTCCACTTGTTCCGCTACTGTCTTAAGGCTGTCGTAGCTCGTTTGCGATCCAAGAGATGAGCTGCTCAAGGATCCCGCCTTTCCTCCATGTAGCTCCTCTACATGTCCATGTCACCCCACCTTCGTGGTTCATGAGCACTCATGGCTGCATCATTTTCTGACCCATCATCTGCCACAGCTGCTTTGGAAGAAGATGCTTCCTTGTCCTTCTTCTTCTGAGGACGATGGCTGTTAAAATGTCCCATTTCACCACACGGGAAGCACTTGATCTTCGAAAGATCCTTCTTCTTCTTTGGCTGCTTCTTCGATGCCAAGGCTGCATCTTCCTCATCTTCCTTCTTCACTTTGCTCCATCCTGGGCTATGCTGCCTCTTGGTGAATTTGCGGAGTTCTTCTTCACATAGAATTGACCACAAGCTGTCCCAATCTGGGAGGTCCGCTCTGCCCAAGATACTTTGGACAAAAGGTTTCCCACTCATCTGTGACTGCATTGAGGGCAGTCCTGACTATCACATCATCATCCACTATTGCACCCGTTGCAGTCAGCTGATCCCTGATTGACTGCAATCTAAAGAGAAAATGTTCCATGTCTTCTCTCTTGGTCATCATGAATGACCTCATGTGAGTCTCCAACAACATTTTTCTTTGGACAGACTTTCCCTCATATAGGGAAGTCAAAGCCTTCCACATCTTGTTAGTTGTCTTCTTCTCAGCTACGTGTGGTATAATATGGTCCTTGGTACCATCCATAATCAGCTGCTTGGCATGCCCAATAGCTTCTTTATGCTTTCGAAGGAGATTCGGATTTGTCGGTGTGGCCAGAGTTTGCTCTGCATGGTCCCTTAGATTGTATGCCTCAAGGACTATCAAGATCCTTGCCTTCCAAACTGAAAAGTTTGAGAGGCCATCCAACCTATCCTGATCACGCAGTCCATGAGGAGCCATCTCCTCAGAATTTGTCAAAACTTCCTTTTCTCTTTGCTAGAGAAATGAATCTAAGGCCCTTGGAGAAATAGGTACCTTCTGCTCCCTCTGACAACTGATTTCCCTCCTTGGAAATCTACCGAATCATCTATGATTTAGCTTCTTCTTTGATCCTCTGATCAAAACTGCAAGTTTCCTTTGGCTAGAAACTCTCCGAGAAGCTGATCTCCTCCCACTCTGTCACTTGTGCTAAGGCTAAAAATTTGAAGACTTCAGAATTTTAACGCCACCAGCTCTTCTGATTTTCTGCAGTTTTTCTGCAGTCTTTTATGGATCTGACAGATTCAGATCTGAATCACACTGGATGGCTTCAGAACAAACCAGCGCTGTTTTTGAGTTGCCTCTGCGCAGTAGTTGTGTGGGCTTGCTAGGATAGAGCGTTGGACAACATCACCCTTCCCTCTGCGTGAATCTGCTCCTTAGAACTGCGCTGTCCCTTCAGATCTGCGTTTCTGCTGCTTTTCCAGCTACTTTCTGCAACTAGATCCTTTAGATTCTCCTGCTGGTGACCCTCCTAGATCTGCAATTGCTTTGACACCATGTAGAAATTTCTGAATCTTACACTTTATACAGAAATTATTACTGTTAATCCGGTTATGCTCCTCCTACTTAGACAAGTTATTAACTGAATAAATTCAAATTAAAATCGAAGCAAAACACATAACAAATCTCTACCAATCCAGATCTAGAATAAGCACATGAACACATTGACAAAGTGACACAGTTATTTCTGGACAAATAGTCCCCGGAAAAAACCAATGTGGGAAAACCGGTCTTTGGCTGCTGGAGGGTTCTATTATTAAGAATATTTCTGAATACACAAATCTGGGTTCTAGATTTGGAAAACCCGACAGAGAAAATACTAGATCTACAACTCACTAGCTGATCTAGGGCCAAAATGATGACTGATCCACACCCTCAAACGGGATTTACAAAACTCAGCCAAGATCAGGGCCTAGAAACCCCAGTGCTACCCCTGAAAGCCTTTGCGTCAGCCTCTGAAGTCCTCCAAACCCTCAGCGCTGCTCCAAAAGGGACTGGGTTACCCCAGACTGGGTGACGCAGTCACTATTCTGCCCCTGAAGGGTCTCTGCGTAACCCCTGAGGGTTTCCTGCTGAAAATCACGTTGTCCTTGGAGGGACTGTGATGTCCTTGCTACTGGTGCTGTTGCCTTCTTCTACACTGTCCTTGAGCTGATCTCTGCCTCTTGTGTATTCTAGACCCCGAGATCAGATCATTCCCTTGGCCTAAATTCCCCTCTCTGCAGCTGAAACACTTCTGAGTATTCTTAGCAAACCCTACCCTAGAATCTCAGCTTAGCTTTAGTGCTCTGCCTCTATGTGTCTTTACAAATGACTCCAAGCCTTTCCTTTATACTTTTCTCGTTGACAAATCAACGGTCATGATCAGATCTTGAATCAATGGCTAGGATTAAAAGAGAGCTTGATTGTAATATTCCCAATTAGCAATAGCTAATTGGAAATATTAATTTTTGGCTACTTTACTTTAATAAAGTTAAGTTAGAAACAAAGTGGGTGAAGAGGGACACTTAACTCACACTTAGGATAAAAGCATTTCCTAAAGTCACTTGAGAGACATGATTTATTGGCAGCGTGGGGCCTAGAGGTCAAAGTGGCAGCGTGGGGAAGAGGACAGTGTAGGCAGTGTGGGCCCAAGCCAACGCAGAGATAGAGGGAAAACGTGGCTCAAGGAGACAGCGCAGTTGATGGTGGGGCCTAGGTGAGAGCAAGGCTCTCCAAGCATAAAAAGGGAGAGGGTCTCCTCATTTGGATCATTCTAATTATGCATCTATGTTATTTGTCTTTTGACATTGAGCACGCTTGCTGTTGAGCAAAGTCTGCACGTACTGTTCAGTACATCGGGTATCTCCATGCGGAGATCCCAACCTCAGCGCTGGGGGACTTCAAGTGCCTACTCGAGCGAGGATTTCCATCTTGTTTTTCTGGAGAGAGTTGGAAAGGGATCAGCCCTACCCTATTCCATCATTTTGGTAGAGTTTGAGGCCATTATTTGCAGCAGATTATTCCAGGCCAATATTTACCTTTGGGACAGCGTGGTACCTCAAGGGAGGTCATTTTCGGAGGTCAGCCATTTCCGAAAAGCTCTCTGGGATTTTCTGGGTATTGGGTGGAGAGGCCATTCCCAAAGTTTCACAATTTTCCGAGGTGAGGTGCAGCCCCTATTAGTCAATTCATTCCTGCAGTAGCAGTAGCACAGTAGCAGCACTAGTAGCACTAGAGATTACGTAGTCTTTGAGGGAGAAGCAATTCCGTGTTATCTTCTAAGAGTATTTCTACGCTTTCCTAGTGCAAGCCAAGGTGCCATCATTCTGATCATCTTTGTACTCATTTCATCTTTTAATATTTAATAAAATGGCTCAGCGTTCTCCATGTTTATTTTTCATATGATTTCTCTCTAGTTGCTGTAGTTCTTTGTTTATGTGCTTTATATTGATGTTTATTTCTATTCGGAATATTACATTGATCGGTGTGACTTAAGACAATTTCATCACATGTTTAATTAAATTAAATTAAATTATTTAAGTTCCCTAAGTTTTAACTTAGGAAATACATTAAAATAATTAATTAATTTAATATCTCCTAAACCAGATAAAATTTCCCAAATCCATTTCTGGGTCTTGTAGATCAAGTGTACTCTAGTCCGTCCACAAAATTTGGGAGCTAGAGCACAACTGATGCTACCCCAAATACAAAAAGTCTCAACAAGACTTTCCATTCTTCTAAGACTGAATTCAGGGCCAATCTGACCATCTTCGTGGCCTGACTTGCTCACCCTACAACTGCTAGCTTATCTCGAACATCTTGAAGCTTCGATAGGAATAGATCTATGCGTTCTCCCTTCTGCATCCTTGTAGATCTCATCTTCTCCTCCAAGAACATCTTTCGTTGCTCGTAAGACCCCTGTTACAACATAGCCAATGCATCCCACATCTCCTTAATAGTCCCTTTGCCATAAATGTGTGAAACTATGTGATCCCTCACTCCATCGAGGATCAACCTCTTGGCTTTGGCTATATATTTCTTGTAGGCCTTCAATGGATCCGGATTTGCGGGGACAGCTACCACATTATCAATGAAGGTCTTGAGATCATGCTCATCTAGAAGGAAGGAGATCCTCACCTTCCAGATCACATAGTTGGAGGCACCCTCCAACTGATCCTGGTCTCGCAACTCGATTGCTGCCATCTCACCCAACCAAATGTTGAATTCTACCTCTAACCCTTTGCGTAGTTGGCTCTACGCACTCCTTGCTGGAGTGAGAAAAATTTATCTCTGTTACTACTACTTCTGCACGGGAAATCAAAATTTCTTGGGCAAGAAATTTTGTGAGGTCAAAATTCCCTCAGTATGCTCCTTCTTCCTTCTAACGCTTTTTTGCAACAGTAAATTCTACAACAAAAACTGCATCCCACCTGAGGACTGCTCTGCACTGAAACTGTTGCAATTCTCCCTTTGTCAATGGTAAATTTCAATCTGGAAATATTTCTCTGTCGACTCACTCAAAGTGAGATTTTCCACGAAAATTTAGCCCACCTAGACTGGACTGCGCAATCCCTCTGGGGATTCTATCTGCTGTTTACGCAACTCTTCAATCTCCCTCTTTTGTTCAACGCTGGGCTCTCTGGCTCTGCTCTCTTGCTTCAACTACGCTCTGATACCATGTGAAAATTCAAAATCCCAAATTTCTACTGCAACAATCTGATATTACTTCTACTTGTCAATTCAATGCAAGTTATTTACTGTGTTACACTGTAAATATCGAAGTAAATACAACTACAGCCTTCACTAATTTAAAATTATATGCAGAAACAAGAACTGAGCAAGAAGAAAACAAACACACATATGACACCATTGTTTTTGGACTAATGTTCCCGGAAAAACACAATGCGGGAAAATCGGTGCAGCAGCTAAGGGTTTGTATTATTAAGCAGTAGTTCTGAATACAATCTAGGATGCCTTACTGTCCATCCAATATAGAGAATCTGGCTCGCAAAAAAATTAGTGCGAAATACCTCACACTATCACTGGCGATCCGACACTGATCCAGTCCTGAAATGGCTAGCCCTAAGCTGCCTCTGCGTAGACACTGCGCAACTCTATGTCACAACTGATAGGGACTGTGTCACTCCCTCTGGATAATCAATCTGCTGGCTGGATGCTTGATCTTCTGGCCCTTCATTCTATGACAGTTCCCGGAGCACTAAAGGGAATACATGTGTCCAAGCCTCCCTGCAAATTTTGAGACTTAGAGCACATCCAATGCTACTAGAAATTAACACCTAACTCCACTCCTTCTAGAGGGGATATCTCTGCTATGCTGATCGTTTGTGACCCTTTAGTCCTAAACCTCAATGGGAGAATATCGTGTCCATACAATATCTGGTTTGGTGGCCTACCCATGCCACCTCCTCCAACCAGCTCCTGCCAGAAAAGGTTAATCATCTTGTGCCCCCATGCACAACCAACATGGCAAAAAAACTATTGGAGTATGCTCACAAACCACTTGGACACTAGTGCCGACTGGAACTCCCTTAAGGAATGCATGCGCTCAGGTATTGGGTTAACTACCTCATCAATGCCATAGCCATCCTGTAGGTCTGCTATCGGATAGGAAGCCCTGCCTAGATCGCAATGCCAACCTGGGCCTTCAGTACCCTCGATGTCTGAGAGCTCCCACTGAGCTTCACTCTTGACTACGACCATCTCCATGAGTCTAGCCCACTCCATCGAGTACCAACTCAGAATCCCTCGCCATCCAACCCCAAGAGAGGGATCGAATGCACAAACTCCAGCACATAGAACAAAGCCCTCCATCCTACGAATGTTGCACCCTGTGCAGTTCATGTCGCCTCAACTCACTATCCTACTCAACACAAAATTTGTCAGGGGGTCTCTGCATCTCTCTCTCCATGGTGCAAAGGTAGTCTAGCAATGTTGCAATCCCCATCTATGTAAGCCCAAAGAGAGCTGTTATCTGGAAGTACTGCAACTTTGCTGACGATTTGTGCATCTATCTGCTCTAATCCAGTGGTTGGCCCAAAAGAAGACTGCTCGTCCTCATTTGTCGTGGGCTCAACATGAGTCACTAGTTGCCCCTCCATAGGTAGCTCATCCTGCATAGCATCCTCATCATGCTCAATGTCAGGAAT
This sequence comes from Pinus albicaulis, assembly GCA_034641835.2. Taxonomy (NCBI): domain Eukaryota; kingdom Viridiplantae; phylum Streptophyta; class Pinopsida; order Pinales; family Pinaceae; genus Pinus; species Pinus albicaulis. The sequence continues at coordinate 1,446,843,821 of CM076575.1, forward strand.
CATCTCCATGCAATGGGTCTTGCCCTGATCAAAATCTGTGTCTATGTTGTTCGGTAACTGAGTAGAAGGCCTGTGATTAAAGTCATTGGTGAGCAGTGACTTATTTTCTAGGCCATCTCTGCTGCTGTCTATACCATGATTTTGGACTCCCCCTTCAACTACAAGAGCTGCATGATGAGTCAATAATCCTATCATATCATTTTCCTTTCTACTCTCTTCTAGTTTTTCCTTTGGGTCTTAGGCTTCAAACCTGCAAACATTTTTCTTCCTTTCTACCCATGATGGTTCCCATGCTTCCAATAGTTCTGTCATCTTTAGGAAAGCGTCACTGTATTCATCGAATTTTTGAGCAAATTTTTCTTGATTTGAAAACATCTGGGAATTCCCTCCTTACTCATAGGAAGAGTTCCCCCATGATTGAGCCAAGACATGAGCTCTGATACCACTGTAATGTTCCAAAATAGGAAAAACAGTGCTATTGCAAAAAATAATAAATTTGCACTATAGAAATTTTAAACAATGCAGTATATACCCAAAAAAACCAAAATCATGGAAGCAGAAAAATCAAAATCATGGAAGCAGATGAGCCATTTTATTATAGAAATGGGCAAGAGTACAAATATATAAAAGAAATGCACCTGGGCTTGCCTTTTTGGCAAGTGGAGCAAAACCCAAGTAAGACAATGATAAACCAGAAACTGCCTAGTGAAGGCTCCGCATTGTCGCAGTAATTCTGCACTAAGCTACTGCAAAGGATTGACTGAAAACCCCACCTCCGATGCTTATAGTATTCTGCAAAATTGTTTTTGAGGTCCTTGTCAAAAACCCAAAAAAACCCAGAAATGGTTTGGCCTAGTTTGACCTTCCAAAATCGACCTCCAAAAGCCCTAGCAAATCTACACTATCTGCTGCAAACATATGGCTGAAAACCCCACCTTCGATGCTCAAAAATTTCTGCAATTTTATTTCTGAGGTGCTTGCCAAAAACCTAGAAAAATACAGAAATGGTTTGGCCTGGTTTTGACCTTCCAAAAATGACCTCCAACAAGCCCTACACTCCCCCAGTGGCTGCTGAATAAGAGTTCTACAGAACTACCAGCGAAATACTCAACAACCCTCCAAGAATACAACAAATAACTCCTCTGACACTTCCCCTATCTCACCCAGCAATAATAGCTCAAATGGATGAGGCACTCTCCCACAAATATGCCCAGCTTTTCCTCCTTTGCGCTGACCCAATGAATGCCACGCTGCTCCTAAGATACGCTATCAAAATCAGCCTCCAAGGTTCGCTATAGCTTAACAATCTAATGAACCTTCCTTCGCCAAATACAAAAAATACAACTGCGTCCTCCGAGAAAACCACTACGTCCTCCAAAAATACGCACTGCTGGGGAAACTAAATGCAAATGATGAATATATCACAATGAAGCTTCCTCAGATGATAATGGAAAACCAATCTAGGGTGGCACTCGAATTCCCCTAAAGAATGGGTGAGTTCTCCGCTCGGAAAACTCGTGTTAAACAGCAAGTGACCTGACTAAGCAACTCGAGCAACTTGTTGAGATTTGTGGAGTGTTGGGGTAGCTTCGGATGTGCTCTAGCTCCCAAACTTTGTGGAGGGACTAAAGTACATTAGATCTCCAAGACCCAGAAATGGATTTGAGAAATTCCATCCAGTTTAAGAGAAAATCAATTAATTAATATTTTTAATTAAGAACCCTAAGTCTAACTTAGGAAAATTAAAATATTAAAGGTAATTAATTTAAACATGTGATGGAAATGACTTAAGTCACACGGATCAAACTTTCTTTTAATCTTAGCCATCGATTCAAGATTAGATCATGGTTGTTGGTTTTCCAACGAGACAAGTATAAAGAAAAGGCTTGGGGTTAGTTGGAGAACACACACACAGAGGCAGAGCACTGAAGTCTAAGACTAAGTTGGAATTCTAGGGCATGGTTTGCTAAGAATTTTCAGAAGTGTTTCAGCTGTAGCAAGGGGTAGTATTGGCTAAGGAGATGATCTGATCCCAGAGCCAAGAGTCAGCAAGAGGCCGAGAAGCAGCGCAGAGGGTGTCAGTGCTACGCAGGCCCAGAAAGGGCAGCACAGAGGTAGCAGGTGGCCAATAGGGCTTACGTAGGCCTAGCTAGGCTAGCGCAGGGATTGCGTCACCCAGTCTGGGGTTATGCAGGCCTCTCCTGAGCAGCACAGGGGCACACACAGGCCAGTAGAGCTGACGCAGAGGGCTTCATAGCAGCGTTGGGGTTTCTGAAGATAGAAAAAGGCTGAGTTTTTTAAATCCCGTTTGAGGGTGTGCATCAGTCAGTTTCTTCATCTCCAGAACAGAGGTATTGCTGCAAATTTTGTATTTCTCTCTCGGGTTAACCAGTAAGGTGCCCAGATTTGTTGTACTTAAAATCTACTTAATAATATAAATCCTCCTGCAGCCAGACGATCGGTTTTCCCGCATTGAGTTTTTCTGGGGACAATTGTCTAGAAAATCTTGTGTGCCACTTTGTCTGTGTGCATGTATTCTATTTATATCTAAATCTGTGAAATCTGTTAATGTGTTTACTTCGATGTTAATGCTGAAATTTCATATTAATAACTTAATTAAGTAGGAGAAGTATAACTAGATTTAACAGTAGAGTTTTTGCATAAGTAATATTCAGAAATTTTCACATGGTATCAAAGTGATTGCAGATCTAGCTAAATCATCAGCAAGAAAACTAAATAATCTTTGCATCAGGAAGCAGCAAAGAAAGTAGTAGCAGCCGCAGAAATCCGAACAGGAGATGACAACGCAGCAAAAGAGGGAAGAAGAGCCACGCAGAGACCAGAGTGACGCAGTCCCCACGCAGTCTCCACGCAGGCCCACGTACTTACTGCGCAGAGGCAGCACAGAGACAATGCTGGGACTGTCTTCTCACGCAAAGGCCAGCCAGGGTGATGCAGTCTTGAGGCTGTGGCTGATTCAAAGTGCCGGAAGAAGTGCTGCAGAGCTTCAGTAGTTGCTGGTGGGGTTAAATTTCTGAAGATCCAGAATTTAGCCTGAGCACTAGTTGACAAAGAGCGGGAGGAGAACAGCTTCTCAGAGGATTTCCAGCCAAAGAAATCTATAAATCAATCAGAGGATCAAAGAGAGCTGATTCGTTGTGTTTGGTAGATTTCCAAGGAGAAAATCAGTTGTTAGAGGGAGCAGAGGGTGACTTTTCACCAAGGACCCTAGATTTGAGCTTCAGTTGAGAAGCAAGGAGAGGAAAAATTTGTTTCGAAAGAGAAGATATGAGCAGATGGCACGTCACATACTATGTGGTCAAGATAGGTTGGCCAGTCTGTCTAACTTTGCAGTCTGGAAGGCCAGAATCCTGGTGGTCATGGAGGCATATAGTCTGAGGGAGCATGTAGAAAATGTCCTGGCCATTCCAACTGATACTCTTCTCCTAGCGAAGAAAAATGAGGCAGCACACATGCCAAGCGCTTCATCATGGATGGGGTTAAGGATCATGTTGTACCACATATATCTGATAAGAAGACGACTAATGAGATGTGGAAAGCCTTAACTACCCTATATGAGGGTAGATCTGTCCAGAGGAGAATGCTTCTGGAGAACCAAATGTGGTTATTCATGATGACCTAGGGAGAAGAAATTGAGCCCTTCCTTTTCGGACTACAGGCGATTAGGGATCAGTTGACTGCCATGGGAGTGAAAATGGAGGATGATGTGATGGTGAGGACTACACTCAATGCAATCACAGAGGACTGGGAAACTTTTGTCCAAAGTATCTTGGGCAGAGCGAACCTTCCCAATTGGAACAATATGTGGGCGATCCTCTGTCAAGAAGAACTCCGTCGGTTCACCAAGAGGCAGCATAGCACTGGATCTAGTAATGTGAAGAAGGAAGAGTAAGAAGATGCAACCTTGGCATCAAAGAGGCAGCAAGGGAGGAAGAAGCGTGATCTATCCAAGACCAAGTGTTTCCAGCATGGCGAACTAGGACATTTCGCCAGTAATTGTCCTAAGAAGAAGAAGGACAAGGAAACTTCTACCTCCAAGGTTGCTGTGGCGGACGATGGCTCAGAAGATGACGTAGCCATGAGCACTCATGAACCAAGAAAGTAGGGCGACATGGATTTGTAGAGCAGCTACAGAGTGGTGGCGGGATCCTTGAGTAGCTCAGCGCTTGGATCACATTTGTGCTATGGGAGCCTTAAGATAGTAGCGAAACAAGTGGAACAGTTGGTGCAAAGAATCATGGATAGAGCATAGGCGGAGCTGGATGCTGAGAGGGAGCAGCACAGTGCAGATGCAGCAGCAGCATGGCAACGCAGTGTAGAGGGGGTTGATGTGACTTCAGCAGTGCAGTGTAGGCTGGCTTACGAAGAGCAGAGCTGCAGCAACGCAGTGGCTTTAGGAGGACATCGCAGAGCAGCAGCCTATGGAGCTTCAATGATGAGGATGCAACCCAACTGACTTGTCTGTCAAAGATTGGGCAAGAGTTTTTAGTTGTTTCTCTCAGCAACTGAGTTGCAGTGCAATAGTTGGCTGCACGACGGAGCAGATTGAGAGGGAGTTGCAGTACAAATGTGGCATTGGCGGTGGCAGTGTCATGGGCAGCAGTACGGGAGAGCAGCAAAAACGCAATGATGAAGGGCAGCAAGCCAAGCATCAGCGCAGAGACCCACACCAAAGATCAGTGCAAAACTTCGGTGTGAAGTAGTGTTGTGCTAGAGCACTTTCCTCGCTAAGAGGGAGTGTAGAGATTTGTGGAGTGTTGGGGTAGCTTCGGATCTGCTCTACCTCCCAAACTTTGTGGAGGGACTAGAGTACATGAGATCTCCAAGACCCAGAAAGGGATTTGAGAAATTCCATCCGGTTTAAGAGAAAATTAATTAATTAATATTTTTAATTAAGGACCCTAAGTCTAACTTAGGAAAATTAAAATATTAAAGGTAATTAATTTAAACATGTGATGTAAATGACTTAAGTCACACGGATCAAGCTTTCTTTTAATATTAGCCATCGATTCAAGATTATATCATGGTTGTTGGTTTCCTAACGAGAAAAGTATAAAGGAAAGGCTTGGGGTCAGTTGGAGAACACACACACAGAGGCAGAGCACTAAGGCTAAGCTGGAATTCTAGGGCGTGGTTTGCTAAGAATTTCCATAAGTGTTTCAGCTGCAGCAAGGGGTAGTATTGGCTAAAGGGATGATCTGATCCTAGAGCCAAGAGTCAGCAAGAGGCAGAGAAGCAGCAATCAAAGCAGTGCAGAGGGCATCAGTGCTACGCAGGCCCAAAAAAGGTAGCACAGAGACAGCAGGAGGCCATCAAGGCTTACACAGGCCCAGCGAGGTTAGCACAGGGACTGCGTCACCTAGTCTGGGGTTACACAGGCCTCTCTTGAGCAGCGCAAGCACACACAGGCTAGCAAAGTTGACGTAGAGGGCTTCAGAGCAGCGCTCGGGTTTCTGAAGACAGAAAAAGGCTGAGTTATGTAAATCCCGTTTGAGGGTGTGAATCAATCAGTTTCTCCATCTCCAAAATAAAGGTATTGCTGCAGATTTTGTATTTCTCTGTCGGGTTAACCAGTAAGGTGCCCAGAGTTACTATACTTAGAATCTACTTAAAAATATAAATAGTCCAGCAGCCAAAAGACTGGTTTTCCCGCATTGGGTTTTTCTGGGGACAGTTGTCCCAAAAATCTTGTGTGTCACTTTGTCTATGTGCATGTATTCTATTTAGATCTGAATCTGTGAAATCCGTTAATGTGTTTACTTCGATGTTAACGCTGAAATTTCAGATTAATAACTTAAAATAGTAGGAGAAGTATAACTAGATTTAACAGTAGATTTTTTGCATAAGTAATATTCAGAAATTTTTACACAACTGAGATCAAAATTGATAATCCAATAATGCCAAATGAAGTGAGCTTCCTTTCTTTTATAATCTTCTTTGGGCCTTTTTCCCGTCTTTTCCCTCCATACCCTGTTCACACACATGCTTTTCGAACCAACTATTAAGGGTTTGCGTATTTCATGTGTGGGTGGTCCCCATTCACCACTAATAAAATAACATAACATAAAGTTACCAACTTCTAACTCCCAAGTATTCTAATGAAAAACCAAATGGGCCCCGTCTTCAGCAAAATTGGCCCCCAAAATATAGAAATAAATCTTGTTCCAAAATAATTTAGGAAGGGACATTACATCCAATAGGGAAGAGTAGTTAAAGAGGGAATTCCATGAGGATGTGTTAATCCAAGATGGGAATGGTCCTCGGACATACCTTGTGAACATCTGGATGGGGTATGTGCCTTGAGAGACAATGATGAAGGTGTCTAGTAGTCATTATCTCCTCAACATTGTGCTCTATTTTTTTGGAGAGATAGAGTTATTAGTCAAGGCCTTGCTATATGACAATGTTGGTTGATATGATGAGAAGCACTGATATAAGTTGAATAAATAGCTTATGAGATAGCATACCGATCTGAGTCTTCTTATGAGAATTCTTCAGTATGAGAATGTCCAAGTACTTTATATGGATTATGAATACATCTCTAGTTAAGGAGCGTTGAAAAGTGTAACTAGGTTCGGTCTTCATAATGTCTAATGTAATCATGATTTTATGTATTTGATGTAAAGAGAAAAAGAAATTTTTTTATTATTATTATTTTGTAGCATGGGTTTCATGCTCAATGTTATTTTATTTGTAGGTCAAGCACTCATTGAGTGCTTCTAGGTTTTGTCTTTGAGTCAAGAAGTCAAAGAGTCATTGTCATATGTAAAAGACCCCATTGGGCATATTTTAACAAGTCAAAAGAATTTATTTGAGTCAAAATTGTGTCAAAAGACCCTCAAAGATCAAGTCGGCCTTCAAGAGATGAAGTTTGTAACGACCCGTTCCAAGTATAAGCAAAATAATATTAGCGTGTATACGACATACACATATGATAGCTACACATGCATATATCGCATACACTGCACTAGCATACATACCTGCTAGTATTGAGACTAGCTAAGTTAGAGTAATGAATTGAATATCACAATGCAATTTATCTCGCCAAGATATAATAAAATATCAACAAGATACCTAACACGTATACTACTCTATATGCGTATGCATGGGAGAGCATTATTCAAGAAAATCAAAATATAATTTAGTATAAATTAGATGTGAGTGGACCAATAAAATAATAATATAATTTAATTAATTATAAAGTTAATTTAATTAAGTTAGAAACAAAAAGAATACAATTAATCTTAAAAGAATTAATCAAAGTCAATATCTCCATAAATGCCTAGAAATATCTATATAAATGCCTAGAAATATCTAAATAAATGAATATAATATCTCCATAAATGCATATAATATCTCCATAAATGAGTAAAATATCTCCATAAATGCCTATAATATCCACATAAATGCCAAAAATATCTAAATGGATGCGAGGAGGTGGAGGAAATTTATATAAGGAGTGGAATGTGAAGGAGAGGAGGCTTTGCTTTGCAAAATTCTGCATTATTGTCAAGAGGAAATATTGAGGGATTTGAACTATTATGAAGGGGAGACTCATTGTTCTTGGAATTCTGGGCATGGGGGCAGAAGAGGCATCTTCTGGGTCTAGGATTGTTTCCTAGATTGGTTGGGAGGAAACTATTGTTTCGGTAACCTGTCCGCTGCATTCACAAGGAGAACCACAGCTCAAGAAATCATTAGTTTTGTTCCAGGTATTTTTCTATGTATAGAATAGTTTCTTATGTAAGTATAAATTTACTGTTGATCTCCATTTATTTGTATTTATGCTTAAAAATATGTATAGGATAAGTTCTGTATAAAATGATGGTTTTAGGGGCTTTACACATGGTATCAGAGCTTAGATTGAACCCTGCGGGACCTCAGGGTGTTAAGAATTTAGTATAAATTTCAACCTTTTTATTGGTCAAGCTCAAATCAGCTCTACGAAAAACTAGAACTTTGAAAACCTCAATATGGCCCTCTATTGCAGCAATCATGGCTGCAGAATATCCATACCTATCCTGCTCATTTAAGATATATATCAGACTGCTGTAGAAGTTTCTAAAGAACTACCGCATCGCCAAATCTGGCCACAAAAGAAGAGGAGCGAAGACTTGGAGATCACTTGAATTTTTTTTTTGTCCTGCCTTTAATGTATCCCAAAGAATTTGATGGACAAAGGAAACAAAACCACTTTCTTCTGCTATGCTAATGGCATTTTGTCCTGCCATATTTACTAGCCCAAGATCAGCCCCTGCAACCAGTGGCTCCATGAAACATTCTTGATGATTAGCCCTTGCACATAGCATCAGTGCAGTTTCACCAGTTTCTGTTCTTGTATTCAGATTGCAATTATGTTCTATGAACTGTTTTAAAATTATATGACAGCCCATCCGGGCAGCCATGTGAAGAGGGCGGAATTCATGTCCGTTCTAGGTATGTCCTATAGTAGTGCTCTATAATCTCGTGGTATTGGCCCTTGCAGAAAACTCTCTATAGGGAGGTTTGCAAGTTGGCCATATAGCTTTCCCCTATGGATTCAAGCCATCTATTTCATAGACCTTATCAAGAATTGAAACATAACAGGCCTGTTAGTGCATAACATACAAGATTGATCTTCCAATTTCTTCTTCGTTTCAGCTTCCACCTGACGATTAAGGACCTTTTTAACTTTCTTAGTGCGCCCAAAGAAAACCAATGTGCATCCTTGAATTTTGGATGCGTATGCATAACTGAGCAGGAAAAGAAACATATTATTTCTTGGCCATAAAAGACAAGAATTCCTCTACCTGTATATCTTTCTCCTGCCAAACGTCCAAGAAATCATAGAGATAGGACATAATCTGTCTTGTTGTTATTTTCAAAGCTGTCATTATATCTGTCGGAGGTGCAAAGTAATGCACAATCAAGGGATGTCGTATCAAAGGCCCTAATCCTAGCCTTTCAAATTACTCCCTCTCTCATCACTAAGTAGCTTGAAATTGCACTTCTCCATCACCTTGAATAAGTTTTTCAAAAACCTTTGTTCAAGATTGTCCACATTGTCTAGAGTTAAACTATGCTGCTGCAGTTTCTTAGTGCCATTAGAAGGGTCAAAAGTGAATACAATCGCATCATATCTTCAAACTATGTAATATACCAAGCACGAACAGTGTACTTGACTCGCTTGCACATTTATCATTTTTTTCAGCAATTTCTTCCCAGCCCCCCCCCCTTTTTTGATCCTATCAGTTCCTCGCTTTCCTCCACATGAGGATGCAATAGGAGCAGCTCGTTTGGAATTGAAAGCATCTTTCTTAGCTTTAAGATTTTGTTTCGAACCATTGATTGCTTTGGAATGCTTCATTTCAATTTTATCAGGTTTGCCCATTTTTCTATGGGTGGTCATGACTTTGTTTGTTTCTATCTTTCCTACAGTCCTTCTCCTTTAATCAAACGGTTGCTACAGCTTCTTAAAAAAAAAACTGACCCTTGGCATCTCCTATTCCTTTAACCAGCAAGTGGAAAACATCACGCAACGTTTCTTTTTAATTAGTGATAGCAGGTCGGACTCGATTCTCCTTTGCGGAAAACGACAGTCTCTCCTTCTCTGCACGACGACTATGCTCCCTCAACTGTCTTGAGAATTGACAGCAGCCCTCCAGAAAAACCTCACGATCCGGAATTGTCTCAAGCGGTCGATTTGAAAATGGTCCTTCGTGGCTTTGTGGGTTGACGAAGGAAATTTCAATCAACCGAACGAAATTCCTTTCTCTCGACTAACTAGGATTGTCAGATACAAAAATAAATAAATAAATAAATAAAATAAAATAAAATAAAATAAAAATAAAAATAAATCAATCTAATACAATTTTTCCACCATATGTAGTGAATGCATAAAAGAATTCTTCCATCATATGTAGTGAATGCATAAATGAATTCAAAAAAAAAAAAACAATATGCATAATTGCCTTAGTAATATGGGGGGATAACTCAACTCCAATTTTCCATTAAATGAGTAAGTTTGTACAACATCATGGAAACAACATCAATTTATTTTATTAAAAAAAAAATTATATATATATATATATAGTTAATTTATTTTATTATAATAATAATTTATAAAAATAATAATAATAATAAATAAATAATATATATATATATATAGTGTTAAAATTTGTGGAAGGAATCAAAGTAGAGTAAGTATAAATATATAAATACTTAAAGTTATTTATGAACAATAAACGAAAGATGTGCACCAAATTTTATTATGACACTTGAACATTTGTTACTCAGAGATGTAGTTCTATAACAGCATAATAACAATTCAATGAAACAAGAATTTAAACTTATTAAATTTCAAGTATTATTTATAGTCATAAGTAACAGAAAGTTAATAATCCCTTCTATAACTGCATCTAGGACTAAACATTCTAGACAAATTTTACGAAACAACACTATGATGTATGAAAACCCTTGCATCTCACTCTAAAATTAGTAACATAGAATATCCTGCATAGGACAAGGAGGTCGCGTGGCCACCCTCCTTGACCTCAATACTAGTAAGACCTGCCTGCAAGGAAAACAGAAAAATAACTATACCCATATGCAAGCTCAATTTTACAAAAATTATATGTAGTCAGTCTAAAAATTTACTCAATTCTCATAAATTTATTATGTATTCCAGGAAAAGTCACAATGGTAAGAATGTACCAAAGGCGGCAATGCTAGCGAGATGTATCGCCATCTCTAACACCTCCACCATCATCGTCGCCAACATCGTCACCATCGCCACCACCTAGATCGGCATCAGCACCAGTTGCTCCAGCACTCGATCTAACTACTGTAATGCGCTCATTAGAAGCCATTTTGGAAACATTAAAAAGGTCACAGCCGACCAGTAGCAAAGAAGAACGACCTCATATAGAGGAAAGACATTCAGAAAAGCCTAAAGATTATGATTATAAGCCACAGAGAGAATATATTTCCCGAGAACTGCAAAAGATTAAACTCTCAGAATTCTCAGGAGGAAAAGCTGGAAAACATGTCGAAACATGGTTAGAAGGGATGATAATATGCTTCACACTAAAATAATATTCCTCTACCTCTAAAATAAAGATCGTTATATTCCAACTCAAGGGGAATGCCCTGATTTGGTGGGGAAATCTAGAAAAACAACTACATATCACATCAGACATCGTTCCTTGGGAGTTGTTTGTAGACCGATTCCGTGCAAAATACTTACCACCTTTCTTTCAGGAGCAACAATCATGAAATTTCCATACTCTAATCCAGGGTAATAAGACCGTGGAATAATACGAGATAAAGTTTATGGAACTTGTAGAATATGTTCCTTATCTGGACACGAATGAAAGGCACGCCGAGCGTTTCATATATAGGTTAAATCCTCGAATCAGGGCCATGGTAATAATGTGGAAGCCATCAGCGGTAGCAGAGGTGGTTGAATGTGCACGATATGTAGAATAACATCTGGGGATTAAAAGGGATTTCAGGCCAGCTGAACCATCACAGCAGGGATTTACAGGAAAGACTCCCCGAAATTTCTTCCGAGGAAATAGCTCGAGACCACCTCCTTATGGTAACAGGTTTACCCCAAGAGGAGTAGGAGCAAGAGCTCCCATGACCATTAATACTATAGCTTCTGAATCCTTAAACATCAGTCCTTGGAAATCTCAAGGGACTGGTAATTGGGGAAGGAATGGGAGAGGAAGTAGCACCAAGGGACAAAGCTCCTGGTCTAGAAATTCACAGTCATAATCAAGGGGGCCAACCCAGGTGGATTGTTGGGGGTGTGGAGGACCTTATTTTCAGCGTGATTGTTCGAAGAACTCACTGAGAGCAAGAAAAGGACCATCATCAAATACCCAAGACAATCATAGAATCCATGCTGTCGTCAACAACAACCAAGCAACACATCAATCCACAGTAGTGGAATCTTTAGGTACAATCAACGAAATAAAACTCAAAATCTTATTTGACACTGGTGCTACTGATTGTTTTATTTCATCATATACATTAAATAAATGTGGGTTAGTAGTTTGTAAGAAAAACGATTTCAGACAGGTATAAATGGCTTCGAGAGAACTTCAACCAGTAGAATTAAGTGTTGAGGATTGCAAAGTTGATCTAGGAGTCTGTTCGACCAAACTAAAAGTATATGTCACAGCCCTGGGAACATACAACCTGGTGATAGGAATGGATTGGTTAGAGTCGCATCAGGCATGGGTAGATTGTTTCGGGAAAACAATACTTTGCACGAATGATGAGGGAGAGACAATCCAAATCCAAGGTATTAAGAGGAAAGTATCCTTATGCTTCATCTCAGCTATGAAAATGAAACGGTTCTTAAGGAAAGGTTTCCAGGTGTATGCAGTTCAAGAAGTAAGCAAGGAGAAAGGACCATCTTTAGAACAGTATCCGATTTTATCAAAATTTTCGGATGTTTTTCCAAAGGAATTACCAGGACTGCCTCCTAAAAGAGAGCTAGACCTCACAATAGAATTGAAACCTGGTACGGAACCAATATCTAAAACACCTTACAAAATAACTGCTCCTAAACTTCAAGAATTACAAATACAACTGGAAGAACTATTAGATATAGGACACATTCAACCTATTATTTCACCTTGGGGCGCTCCTATAATCTTTGTCAAGAAGAAAGATTGTTCATTACGACTATGTGTGGATTATCGAGATTTAAATCGGGCCATTTTAAATAATAAGTATCCAATGCCTCGCATTGACGACCTTTTTGACCAAATGAAAGAAGCTGCAGTGTTTTCAAAGATCGGTCTACGATCAGGTTATCATCAGCTAAGGATTAAAGAAAGTGATGTTTCTAAGACTGCATTCCGAACTCATTTCGGGCACTATGAATTCATTGTGGTACCATTTGGGTTGACCAATGCACCTGCAATATTCATGAACCTTATGAATATAGTTCTTCGCAAATATCTCGATCAATTTGTGCAAGCCTTCCTGGACGATATCCTCATTTACTCTAAGAATGAGAAGGAGCATGAAGAGCATCTTCGGATAATATTATCTTGCCTCAGAGAACACAAGTTATATGGAAAATTATCCAAATGCACTTTCTTTCAAAAGGAAATTCGTTACTTAATTCATATCATATCTGGTGAGGGAATCTCTGTAGATCCTGACAAGGTAAACACAATCAGGGAGTGGCCGATACCTAAGAATGAACATGAAGTGCGTAGTTTTATGGGTTTAGCAGGTTACTATCGAAGGTTTTTGGAGGGATTCTCCAAAATTGCAAAGTCGATCACAACCCTCTAGCGCAAAGGTGTTAAGTATGAATGGACTGAGTAATGTGATAAAGCATTTTCTGAACTTAAAAGATTATTGACTAGTGCACCGATTTTGCGAGTACCTGATATGGATAAAGACTTTACTGAGTGTACTAATGCATATAAACAGGGGTTAGGTACAGTATTAATGCAGGAAGGAGGTGTAATAGCATACGCTTCAAGAAAATTAAAGCTCCATGAAGAAATTTATGCTACGCATGATTTAAAGTTAGCCGCAGTGGTTTAAGCTTTAAAGATATGGAGACACTACTTGGTAGGAAGAAAATTTGTGCTTAAAAGTGACCACCAAAGTTTACAGTATTTATTCACCCAGAGAGACTTAAAAGCTAGACAAAGACGATGGAGTGAATTCTTAAGTGAATATGATTTTGTGATTTCATATATAAAAGGGAAGGAGAATGTAGTAGCGGATGCTTTAAGTAGAAGACCTCAAATATTTTCCCTCATACCTATCAAGGTGGACTTAAGAGATCAAGTACTTGAACACCTCGTAAGAGATAGTTGGTACTTAAAAGTAAGTTCAGGGCTTGATAGCAACCATTCGAAGGAACTTAAGTTCAAAGGATATGATCTGGAAGAAGATGGAATTCTACGATTTCATGGAAGGATTTATATACCAAATAGTGGAGATCTCTGAAACACCATCCTGAAGGAAGCCCACAGAGCAGTTATTGTGCACATCCTGGTGTAAAGAAGATGTATGCTGACACTGAGAGACTCTTTTTCTGGACAGGAATGAAAAACGACATTGTCCACTTTGTCGCTAAGTGTCTTGAATGTCAGCAGGTAAAAGTTGATCATTGTCACCCAGCAGGTCTCCTATAACCTCATGACATCCCTATAACCAAGTGGAAAATAATTTCTATGGATTTTATCGTTGGGCTGCCCCTTACACAACAAAATCATAATGCCATTTTGGTTGTGGTAGATAAATTAACAAAAAGCGCCCATTTTATTCCGATAAGAGATACTTATGAAGTTGCTGATGTAGTTTGGGTATTCATAAATGAAATTACTAGATTTCATGGAGTACCTAAGAAAATCATTTCAGATAGAGATTATCGATTCACATCGAGATTCTTGACTTGTATGCAATCAGCCTTAGGGACTCAGTTAAATTTGAGTACAACTTATCATCCTAAGACTGATGGAAAAACAGAAAAGGTAAATCAAGTACTAGAAGATATGCTAATAATGTATGTTATGGACCAACAATCGCGCTAGGAAAAGTACTTACCCTTAGTAGAATTTGCATACAACAATAGCTATCACAGTTCAATCTAGATGCCTCCATTTGAAGCATTATATGGGAGACCCTGCAGAACGCCGTTGAGTTGGGACAGATTAGAAGACCAGGTAATAGTCGAACCAGAATTGATCCAAGAGATGGAGGAACAGGTAAAGATGATTAGGCAACAATTGAAAGAGACACAGGATAGACAGAAAATTTATGTTGATGCTCACAGGACAGATAGAAACTATGTAGTAGGAGATCAGGTTTTCATCTGCATCAGACCAATTAAGAGCACCATTCGGTTTGGGAAGGGCAAAAAATTATCACCCCGATTATAGGGTCATTCGAAGTCTTGGAAAAAGTTGGACCTGTCGCCTATCACCCAACTTGCACAAAATTCATAATGTATTTCATGTATCTACCTCATGACACTATATTTCTGACAAATCTCATGATCTTCAATGGAAGGAACTGCAGGTATCGGACGAGGGAACCATTACGGTCAAACCATTACGTATTCTAGAATGTAGGTTTCGACAGCTCGGGAATCGACTAATAGACCAAGTTAAAGTCCACTGGGACAAATATATTCCTAGATCGCCGTCTTGGGAAGATGCTGAGACCTTATGCCAAAATTACCCCAACTTATGCTAAATTTTGAGAAAACCAGAACTTTATATGTATATGACTGCTCTATTTTGATACTTGAGACTTTATTTTGAAATATTACGTAAGGATGAGTTTCACTTTGCTGGTACATGGATACCCATAAAGATAGGATGTTACCTAACTCTAGTGATACAAGATATATGCTATTTGTTTAACTTTACTAGTGCATGGATATCGATATGCAATATGTCATTTAAATTAACGTTGCAAGAATATGAAATCTAGATCAAAGATTATGTTATAAATGAGGCTATCTATCAATTCATTTCATTTTGCATCCCATTATGATTGAAGGAATAGAAATAGAAGAGTAATTACATTTTAAATATGAAAGCGAAACATATTAGTATATAGATTGAAAATGGCTAAATACATTGTATCATAGATGCAATATGTATGAACTATATGATAGGCGTCGTATCTAGCAAGAAATTGTATTGAATATATAGATGCATATGTTGTAATGTGTGTACGAGTGTTTATATTGCGTATTGTGTACAAGTAATTACTGCGTAACACATCGTTACCGAAACAATCTACGTGATTACAAAATTCCAAGAACAACTTGAGACTTCATAAGATCTCGTAATATTCCTAATTAGCAACAGCTAATTGGAATATTTGATTTTGTTCAGTTTTGCCGTCTATAGTATATAAATAAATAAAAAGTGAGTGGAGAGGGTCTAACTCACCTAAGTGGAATAAAACACCTTCCTAGTAGCACAACGTTGTGACTTAAGAGGGAGTCAAGGGGGGGCCAAGCACCACGTAGAGAGGGGGCCCACGTATGCTCTAGAAGCTACTGCACAGGAGAGGAAGAGCATGTGGCAAGAGAGGGAGGCTCGTTGAGGAGATGGGCCTTAGGGTTGGAGGAAGACCAACTTTATAAAAGAGGGAGGAGCCTTCTCATTTGATTCACTCTGTTGTTGATGATTTTGAGCTAGATGTTTTGTCTTCTTGAGCACGCTGGCTGTTTAGCCTGTCTGCAACACTGTTTACTGCATTGAGTGTCTCCGGTCGGAGATCTCGCCCTTAGCCCCGGGGGAATTCGAGTGCCTGCTCGGGCAAGGTTATTTATTCAGTATTTTGTGAGAGGTTTTGGTGTTTGGGTTTGTTGCGGAGCTGGGCTTTCATAGAGACTGCACAGTCACCGGGAGAGAGGACACAGTCCATTTTGGAGGTGCTCCGGATCGGGATTTCTGCAGGAGATTGAGTCGAGATTTTGAGCAGAGGATCAGCCTTTGCCTGTGGGAGGATTTTGGTGGAGTTTGAGGCAGTGTTTCAGTCATTTCCATTTAGCCTCTGCGCAGAGCCTTGGAGGCCAGCGTAGTTCCCCAAGGGGGTGTTTTCTGGAGGTTTTCGAGGGTCAGCCATTTTTGATATGGTTTATGGGTTTTGTCGGGATTGGTGAGTAGAGGAGGATTGCAGATTTTTAGCTCATTCCGGCAAGGGGATCAGCCCCTAGACTTTAGTCCATTCCAGTAGTAGCAGCTACACGGCAATTTTCCAGCAGCTGGGACGTAGTTCAGAGAGCAGCCATTTCCTGTATATTTTGAGAGTATTTCTTCACTTGCCTTGAGCAAGTTTAGGTGCCATCACTCTAATCACCTATTGTACTTCATTGTATTTCTCAGTTTAATAAAATGGCTTAGCATTTCCTCTCTATATTTTTGGATGAGTTGCCATATATTCTGTCTATGTTATTATCTGTCTGTTGCACTGTTATTTTTATATATTCTTGAGCATTCTAGTTCTATACCACTTGGTGTGTTTATCTTTCACTCTTAGACAGAGTTTGGAAAGGGCCAGGTAGCCTCCGGACCTCGTCCTCTTTCCAGAGACGGTATATCCGGTAAATGCACTCCTAGTCTATCTCTGGTTGGAGTTTGTCGTGTTTTACAGATATCTCCGAAACGAGATATTACAGTGGTATCAGAGCATAGTTCTGGCTCAGCCTGTGGTCTATGACACCTGGGAAGAGACCATATATTTGTTACAGAGGCAGGAAGTACAGAGACCGTGAGCGTAGGTTGGAGAACACCTACGGAGAGGGAGACTATGTTCGAGTAGTGGACACAGAGCAGGAGAGAGAGCCTGTGATAGACGCAGAGCAGGAGGAGCCTGTATTAGATTCAGAGCAGAGAGGGCCGATGGCAGATGACACAGAGGCCAAACAATTTGGGGAGGCACTCCTCAAATCAGTGCAGGATTTAGCTAGACAGATTGAGGTGATGGGTCAGAGATTCACCGTTGTAGAGGCTAGACAGCGTGAGACCCCACGGGTTTTTCAAGTAGGAGAGGGATCAGGTACATCTCATCATTTTCCGGAGCATGGTGCTGCTCAGCGTGATACTCCTTAGCCGATGGCTTCACATGTACCTACCCGCTTTACCATGCCCACTTTCTTGGGAGCAGACATAGGGGCAGGAGCCCAGCAAGAGGTAGAGCCCGGACACATGGGCGAGTATTTTGCAGAGTATCAGGCCTATGGGCAGGAGTTCAGGGATGCTCTGTCATTCAGGGATTTTGTTCAGCTCCAACGGGACAGTAGACCCCGCGACCATCATAGAGGGCATCGACATTATTATGATGGAGATACCCACCGCACATCTAGCAGATTCCATTTGCCTACGTTTGATGGCTCATCAAATTGTTCGGAAAAGTCTTGGGTGGAGAAGCTGGACATCTATTTCCAGCTTAACCAGATGTCGGAGACGGAGGCCATCAAGGTGGCAACATTACATTTGGATGGTGAGGCCCAGGACTGGTGGTTCCATGGGATGGTCACACTCGGGCATTCTACAGTGACGACATATGCCAAGTTTACCAGGGGGTTGATGGAGCGATTTGACTGGAGGGATTCGGAACAACACTTTGTTGAGCTGACGAGGCTCAAGCAGACTGGGAGCCCCGAGACATACATTGCAGATTTCTTGAGGATTTTAGTGATGGTGCCAAACCTATCTGCGGCACGGATGATCTATATGTTTGTGGAGGGGTTAGCAAAGCCACTTCGGGGTCTAGTCAGGTCTACTAGACTAGCTACGCTTCAGGATGCTATTAGCAGGACCCGAGACTTGCAGGATGCATTGCCCAAGACTTGGACACCTTACCCCCAGAGACAGGGTTTCCAGCCCAAGGGGAAGGATGTGAGGATTCCGCCTCCCAAGGGGAATCAGGGACGAGCACATATAGATGATGATGCCAAGAGGGAGTTGAGGAAGAAGCGGCTGTGCTTCACTTGTCAGGAGCTGTGGGCACCAAGGCATAGGTGTGCTACTGGCAAAGCACACTTCATTGAGGTCTTCTTCGATGATAGCGGGGAAGAGGATGAGGAGGATGATGAGGAGGTAGGAGAAAGTCAGACGGCTCAGGATCAGTTGCCGCCTCCACCTCCAGGAATAGGAGGTGCAGCTTTTGCACCCACAAGGGGGGACCCTTGCAGCCTTGCGAGGAGTTCCCAAGTATTTGACGTTGCGCGTACGAGGGACGGTACGTGGCCAGCGAGTGTTAGTTTTGGTTGACAGTGGGGCAATCCACAACTTCATTGATGCACAGATGGTCGAGTGGAGGGGCATATCGACCGAGAGCTTTGACGGATTTTCAGTTTTGGTTCCAGGAGCCCAGACGATGCAGTGTGCCCGATATGTTCCAGAGTTGGCAGTGACGATGGGTACCTACACCCTGACCGATCACTTTTTCGTGGTCAACATACCAGATACCAATGTGGTATTGGGTGTTCAGTGGTTGATTACTCTGGGGAAGGTCACCACGGATTGGGAAGCTTTAGAGATGGAGTGGGATGACAAGAAGACTGGGAAGCATGAGAAGATCCGCGGGATGCACACTCACTCACCTAAGACAGTTTCGGCACACCGGATGGAGGCAGATTTCCAGAAGGGAGACATAGAGTGGGCGGTTGAGTTGCGGGCATCAGAGGCAAAGATCGTCGGTCGAGCAGTTCATCCTGATATACAGGCCATCCTTGACAGGTATGATGCAGTGTTTGGGGATATACCACCAGGTCGACCACCGGACCGAGGGTTTGAGCACACCATTGAGCTTGAGCAAGGCATTCAGGCGGTGATCACTACCCCTTATAGGCATCCCAAAGTCTATCGGGATGAGATTGAGCGGGCCATCCAGGAGTTGCTGGCTCTTGGGCACATCAGACCGAGCACGAGTCCGTTTGCTTCTTCCGTAGTGTTAGTGAAGAAGAAGGATGGCACCTTGAGGATGTGCATTGATTACAGGGCCCTGAACAAGAAGACCTTGAAGAACAGGTATCCTATACCCAGGATTGATGAGTTGATGGATGAGTTGAGAGGAGCCAAGTTCTTCTCGAAGATTGATTTGAGATTAGGGTACCATCAGATTCGCATGAGGGAACAGGACATTCCCAAGACCGCCTTCAGGTTTCATTATGGGCACTTTGAGTTTTTGGTTATGCCTTTTGGGCTGACCAATGCACCAGCCACTTTTCAGTCTTGCATGAACCATATCTTCCGCAGTCATCTGAGGAAGTTTGTATTGGTCTTTATTATTATACCATATATATGTATTCTTAGAGGAGCATCTTTTAACATAGGTGTGATTAATATGCATCTTGGAAGAGCAACAAGTTTACGTTAAGCTTCAAGTGTGAGTTTGGGATGATGGAGATGTTGTATTTAACAATAAGTATTGTTGTTTTTATTCTTAATAGGGCCCATGAGGAAAGATTAGGAGCCATCGCAGAGATTGCGTAGTGTCGAGAAACTGGACGGAACTTCGAGGGTTCATTAGTATATGTACCTATTACGGTATCTACATAATAAGCGCCCCGTCGCACCCTTGCCGCATTTGACGAAGAAGGGGTACCGCTAAGGTCGTGATATAGCGGCACGGGCCTTTGATAGGCCCAATGAGGTGATGCCGTATAGTCGCCGCGTTTGCGTTGTCAGGATTTTACGCAGCCCAGTTTGTCTGAGGCGGAGGCGCCGAGGAGAGGGGATTCTGGCGCATTGATGCAGGGGGGACACCCTATAGCCTTTGAGAGCCAGAAGCTCCTTCCGCATGAGAGGTTGTATTCTATATATGACAAGGAGATGTTGGCCATCATGCATGCTTTGGCCAAATTCCGGCAGTATTTGGTAGGGAATAGGTTCAGGGTGAGGACTGATCACAATAGCCTCAAGTTCTTTTTGGAGCAGAAGCAGCTACAGGAGAGGTAGCAGAAGTGGATCAGTAAGATCCAAGCATATGACTTTGACATTGAGTATGTCAAGGGTAAGAATAACCTGGTAGCAGATGCCCTTTCACGTAGACCAGCCACGTTATCTCTTATGAGCTTGGACACAGATTGGAGGCTCGACTTTTAGTGAGTACTCCAAGCGGACAAATTTGCATGTGAGGTGTGTCGGAAGGATAGGTATGATGGCGGTGCACAGTGTGTTGGATGAGACCTCATTTATTACAGGACAAAGATCTCTGACCCAGGGATCTCACCACACAGACACCCGGCATACATGGTCTTCATCATGTGCCATCAGGGGTTTACCAAAACCTACAGGGCCGTTAGAGAGAGGTTCTCATGGAAGGGCCTCAAGGAGGACGTACTCGAGCACATCAGGGAGTGCAATGTTTGTCAAAGGAATAAAGGGGAGATGAGCCATCCTGCAGGATTGTTGTAGCCTCTTCCCATTCCGGAGGGGAAATGCGAGAGCATTTCGATGGACTTCATCACAGGGTTGCCCATGGTGCAGGGCAAGGATTGTATCTTTGTCGTCGTTGATCGACTGACAAAGTATGCGCACTTTTTCACCATATCCGCGCACACACAAAACAAAACATTGTGTGGCTTGAATGTTTTTCGTAGAGGTTTTTTGCGAGTTTGTTTCTTCCTAAGACCATCATCAGTGACAGGGACAGCTGCTTCATGGGCAGATTTTGGTAGAAGCTTTTCTGGCTAGTGGGGACGGAGTTGACACCGAGTACCAGTTACCACCCACAGACGAATGGACAGACGAAGATAGTTAACAAGTGGCTGGAGGGCTACTTGCGTAACTATGTCAGTGGGCAGCAGCGAACATGGCTGAAATGGTTGCATTTGGGGGAGTATTGCTACAACACGACACATCACATGTCCATTGGTATGTCACCATTTTATGCTTTGTATGGGTATCATTCATTATCTTTTGCTGATGTGATGTTTGGTGCTAGCAAGGCTCCTAGAGCCAAGATTTGGATCCAAGAGAGTCAGGACATTCTCCGAGCTCTTAAGGATAATATGGCTACAACACAAAACCAACAGAAGCTTTATGCCGACAGAGGTCGAGTGGAGAGACAGTTTGAGGTAGGGGACTTTGTCTACCTATGATTACAGCCATACCGACAGTCGTCGCTGAAGCAGAAGGGAGCTGAGATGCTCAAGCCCCGCTTTTATGGGCCATACAGGGTGATATGCAGGATTGGGCAGGTTGCGTATGAGTTGGAGCTGCCCCAAGGCGGCAAGATCCACAACGTTTTTCACGTATCATGCCTGAAGAAGGCACTGGGGCAGCAGGTGACAGTGACAGAGGAGCTACCACCCACGAATGATGAGGGGCATTTGGTGTTGCAGCCAGAGGCTATTATTGATACCAGGGAGAGGCAGCGACGGAACACGATAGTTCGGGAATTCTTGGTGAGGTGGAAGAATTTGCTGGATGAGGATGCCACTTGGGAGAGTGAGAAGATTTTGGTTAATGTTATCACAATCAAAATCCCAAGTCTTCTCAAAAACCGGCCGGGCTTCCTCAATCGGGGTTTGGAGGCAAAACCGGTCCGAACCGGCCCTCCGAACCGGAAATGACCAGTTCGGCACTGAACCGGCTGGTTCCGTACCGGTCCGGTTCAGATACCGGTTCCACCGGTTCACAAGCCTGGGCACTAAATTTTTTTTTTTTTTCTTAATTTTTTCTTAATTTTTTAATTTTTTTTCTAAATTATTATTTTTCCTAGTTAATAACGCTACCCTAGCCCCCCCTAAAGCTACTTAAACACCCCCACCCCCTCTATTTCCCTCACACTATTCATGGTAATGTTAAATTTTTAACATTACCATGAAATGACTCAGGATGTTTGAGAGTGGTTCCGACCTCATTGGATTTCATATGGAGAAAGTAGAATTTTAGATCTCATTCAAAATCCAGCAGACTTATCAGTTTTTCAGGATTTCAGGATTGGGTTATTGCAATGTTTCCATCGAATTTTGTCATGTATTAGGGTATAGAACTCATATTTAATCAAGAGCACCAATCCCTCTATGTATCTTGATGTTAGTGACATTGGTTGTCAAACTCCTCTATCATGACCCACTAAAAATGTACCCATCACTCAAACAAAACCTTGACTATCGAAGATGATAGATAAATCTATGTTTAAATCAATGAATTAAGTATGAATTTGTGTAAAAAATATCTAATTTTTAATATATATATATATATATATATATATATATATATATATTTTAAAATATATATATTTTTTAATAAAATAATATATAACGTATCGTATCCCAGAAGAATGCTGTTCCGGGGTCACCGTACCCGTATCCGATTCTTCGAATCCCCGTATCAGGTGACTTAGGGATTCTGATGATGATTGATGATTTGATCATATGTAGCTTGTAGTATTGTAGGCTATAGTATAATACTATGATTTAACATGTTATTTTGGACTATAAAGGCCTTTTAGAGCCTGTTTCTTGATGTTTGTTACATTTTTTGTTCAGCGATGTTTTGCACTAAGTGCTATTTTGGCTATCTGCACCTATATAATGAAAACTTTTGCATATTTGTGTTTAAATGGTTTGGATTAATATGGATGTACATGAATATATCTGGTTTTTCTTTAAAATATGAATATTTTAGGTTTTTTTGGTAAACCGGTTTTTTTTCCGGTTTTTTTTTCTGTCAATTTCTGCCTCGTGGTCTATTGGGTTATTTTCTGGTTCAAGGGTCTATTTCGGGTTCGGTTAACACTGGATTTGCAGCATCCATCACTTCAGTTGCTTGAGGACAAGCAACATTTTGCCGGGGGAGACTGTAATATTCCTAATTAGCGACAACTAATTGGAATATTCGATTTTTTTCAATTTTGTCGTCTATAGTTTATTAATAAATAAAAAGTGAGTGTCTAACTCACTTAGTGGAATAAAACACCCTCCCTAGTAGCACAACGTTGTGACTTAAAGGGGAGCCAAGGGGGGGCCAAGCACCACGTAGAGAGGGGGCCCACGTATGCTCTAGAAGCTACTGTGCAGATGAGGATGAGCACGTGGCAAGAGAGAGGGAGAAACACGTTTGAGGAGATGGGCCTTAGGGTTGGAGGAAGGCCAACGTTATAAAAGAGGGAGGAGCCTTCTCATTTGATTCATGCTGTTGTTGATGATATTGAGCTGGATGTTTTGTCTTCTTGAGCACGCTGGTTGTTTAGCCTGTCTGCAGCACTGTTTAGTGCATTGAGTGTCTCCGGTTGGAGATCTCGCCCTTAGCCCCGGGGGACTTCGAGTGGCTGCTCGGGCAAGGTTATTTCTTCAGTGTTTTGTGAGAGGTTTTGGGGTTTGGGTTTGTTGCGGAGCTGGGTTTTCATAGAGACTACACAGTCACTGAGAGGGAGGACGCAGTCCATCTTGGAGGTGTTCCGGATCGAGATTTTTGCAGGAGATTGAGCCGAGATTTTGAGCAGAGGATCATCCTTTGCCGTCGGGAGGATTTTGGTGGAGTTTGAGGCGGTGTTTCAGTCATTCTCATTTAGCCTCTGCGCAGAGCCTTAGAGGCCAGCGTAATTCCCCAAGGGGGTATTTTCCGGAGGTTTTCGAGGGTCGGCCATTTTTGATATGGTTTATGGGTTTTGTCGGGATTGGTGAGTAGAGGAGGATTTCAGATTTTCAACTCATTCCGGCAAGGGGATCAGCCCCTAGACTTTAGTCCATTCCAGCAGTAGCAGCTACACGGCAGTTTTCCAGCAGCTAGGACGCAGTTCAAAGAGCAGCCATTTCCTGTATATTCTAAGAGTATTTCTTCACTTGCCTTGAGCAAGTTTAGGTGCCATCACTCTGATCACCTATTGTACTTCATTATATTTCTCAGTTTAATAAAATGGCTTAGCATTTCCTCTCTATATTTCTGGATGAGTTGCCGTACATTCTGTCTATGTTATTATATGTCTGTTGCACTGTTATTTTTATATATTCTTGAGCATTCTAGTTCTATACCACTTGGTGTGTTTATCTTTCACTCTTAGACAGAGTCTGGAAAGGGCCAGGTAGCCTCCGGATCTCGTCCTCTTTCTAGAGGCGATATATCCGGTAAATGCCCTCCCAGTCTATCTCTGGTTGGAGCTTGCCGTGTTTTAGAGATATCCCCGAAACGGGATATTACAGATCCCATGATAGGGTGTTGACCCTGGTCCTACTAGGAGGGGTGGAGGTGTTGCCCACCGTTTATCCTCCAAAACCTGGAGTCATGGGAGGACTGTGCGAGTCACGCTCCCCTAGACGTGTGATGATGACTGCTGGATGCCTATTGGTCCATCAGGTCAACGTAATCGACACTGATACCCTTAAGGTTTATGGATGGTTCGATCAGTAAAACTGATGCCATGGCATATTTCTGTAGAGGATGGATAGGATGGGAGCGGAAGAGATTAGGAAGGATAGGATGATTCTAGAATAGCTTGGAGACTTGGTCAAGATGGGAAGTAACAATTAAATTACTAATATATACTTATTCAAACAGAAAGTCAATCTTAAACTACAAGCTTTATACAATCGCCCTAATCTCTAAAACACAATTATTAATTTGATTATATAAAATCCAAACTTCGGGACGAAGTTTTCCGAAGGGAGGAAGTATGTAACGACCCGTTCCAAGTATAAGCAAAATAATATTAGCGTGTATACGACATATGCATATGATAGCTACACATGCATATATTGCATACACCGCACTAGTATACATACCTGCTAGTATTGAGACTAGCTAACTTAGAGTAATGAATTGAATATCACAATGCAATTTATCTCGCCAAGATATAATAAAATATCAACAAGATACCTAACACGTATACTGATCTATATGCGTATGCATGGGAGAGCATTATTCGAGAAAATCAAAATATAATTTAGTATAAATTAGATGTGAGTGGACCAATAAAATAATAATATAATCTAATTAATTATAAAGTTAATTTAATTAAGTTAAAAACAAAAATAATACAACTAATCTTAAAAGAATTAATCAAGGTCAATATCTCCATAAATGCTTAGAAATATCTACATAAATGCCTAGAAATATCTAAATAAATGAATATAATATCTCCATAAATGCATATAATATCTCCATAAATGAGTAAAATATCTCCATAAATGCCTATAATATCCACATAAATGCCAAAAATATCTAAATGGATGTGAGGAGGTGGAGGAAAGTTATATAAGGAGTGGAATGTGAAGGAGAGGAGGAGGCTTTGCTTTGTAAAATTCTGCATTATTGTCAAGAGGAAATATTGAGGGATTTGAACTGTTCTGAAGGGGAGACTCATTGTTCTTGGAATTCTGGGCACGGGGGCAGAAGAGGCATCTTCTGGGTCTAGGATTGTTTCCTAGATTGGCTGGGAGGAAATGATTGTTTCGGTAACCTGTCCGCTGTATTCACAAGGAGAACCACAACTCAAGAAATCATCAGTTTTGTTCCAGGTATTTTTCTATGTATAGAATAGTTTCTTATGTAAGTATAAATTTACTGTTGATCTCCATTTATTTGTATTTATGCTTAAAAATATGTATAGGATAAGTTTTGTATAAAATGATGGTTTTAGGGGCTTTACAAAGTTAGCCTCATGGAGGCAATTCGTACCCATGGGAAGTCTATATATTAGAGGCATTTGACCTCATTTGAAGAATACATCCAAGATATACGAAGAAGCAAGAGAAGAAGTTCGATCCTAAAAAGAAGAAGTCCTAAAGCAAGCTAAGTTCAAGAAGGAAGCTAGAGTCGAAGTTTTTGGGTTTCTCTCTCCCTCTTATGTGTTACGAAATTCTAAAACTGTTAGGTCGAAGTTGTTGGGGTCAAAGTTGTTGGAGAAGTTGTTGGGGTCGAAGTTGCTAGAAGGTCGAAGTTTGTTGCTGTAAGCTGTAAGGAAAGCTCATCAAGAAGGAAGGATGACTTGGTCTTGGAGGGGTCTTTGTCAAGGGTCATAGGTCTTGGAATTCGTCATCTAAACATTCTATAAGAAGAGAAGAATTCTTGTGGGTTTTCCTCTAAAGAGAAGAGGTTTTGGCCCTGGCTAGCAGCCTACATTTTCTGTCCTCTTGTCTCATTGATCTTTATTGTTTAGTAGTTGTTTGATGATAAAGAACACAATAATAATCAAGTGAAAGAAGAAGCTAATAACAAGTACATCAAGTTAAGTAAAATAACATCACCAACAGTTATCAAAGTAAGAGAAATTGTGAAAATTCATAGATCTGACAATCTTAGGAATCCTACTGCAACTAACTGAATCTACTTCATCTTCTTGTAAATTACATTACACGGTTATTTTCAAATTTCTTGTAAATTACTGAAGCAACCTACATTTAATACTTTATGATTCTGAAACAAGGAAACTGAGGAAAGAATAAATCACACATAGGACACCATTATTTTTGGACGAAATTCCCCAGAAAAAACCCAATGTGGGAAAACCGGTGCAACATATTTGAGGGTTTATTATTATTATTAAGCAACGGTTTCTGAATACAATCTCTGGATGCCTTGTTGGCTATCCAGTACAAAGAAATCACGACAGCCAAAAATATAGTGAGTTTTATCTCATACTGCAAGTCCCAGTTGATCCGGTAGCTGAACTGACGAAAACCCAGCACCCTCTGTGCTGCCTCTGCGCAGTGTCTGCGTAGGCCTACATGGGGACCTCTATGGACTGCGTCACCTCCTCTCTGGGATTGATCATCCCCTCACAAAGTCGCATTCCAGCCCTCCCGGCTCAGAACCTTGATCTCCTGACAAATCTCGGACTATTTCACGAAAACACTGCGCAACCTCTGTGTGGGCCCTACATGGACCTGCGTCACACCCTCTGGAGGATGCACTGCTTCCTGTGCTGGTTATGTTGCCTCTATGCTATGTATTCTTGGTCTCAGAGAAGATCCTTCGTCCAATAACTCTCTCTACCCCTCACTGCAGCTGGAATCACTTAGATCTGATCTTCGTTTGAGCACTTGCTCCATCAAAAGAATTCGATCACTTGATTCACTCGGTGTGTCTTTCCAAATGACCCTCAAGCCTTCCTTTATAGTCTTCTCGTTGAGAAATAAACAACCGAGATTAGATCTCTAATCAACGGCTAAGATTATAACTTGAATTGATCTTCACTTTTTCTAGATTATTCTCACTTTTTTTTATTAATACCCTTTAATTATTTAATTTCCCTAAGTTTAGACTTAGGGTCCCCATTAAAATAATTAATTTTTACAATAAAACATATTCCGAGTGGAATTTTCACAAAGGGTTTCTGGGTTCTTTGGAATACCAGTGCCTAAGCCTCTCCAAAAATTTTGAGACTTAGATCACTTTCGATGCTACCAAAAATCAACACTCCCTCTTAGCGAGGAAAGTGCTCTAACAACATGGTTGTTGCATACTGCTCTGACCCTAAAGCATCCATTGGGTTGCTGATGTTTGACAAGTTGTCCACCAACCACTGCGCTATTGCTGCAACTGTATTGCTGCCCATGACACTGCCATGCCACTGCTGCATCCATACGACAACTCCCTCTCAAGTGCTGCATCTGCTATGCTGCTAGCATTGCCACTACTAACATTGCATCTGCACTACAACTCAGTTGCTGAGAGAAGCAACTAAAAATCACCCAAAACTGAACAAGTGTTCAGTGGATGCACCTCAGTGCTGAAGACTCTGACTGTTGATAGCTACTTTGTTGTCCCTCTGATGCACTGTGTTGCCCCTCTGATGCACTGCGTTGTTGCTGCTCTACATTGCGCTGCACTGTTGTGCACTACGTTGTTGTTGCTCTGCTCTACGTTGTTGCTGCTCTGCTCTGCGCTGCTCCAGAAGTAGGCGCTACTACCTACTGCAATTGTCGCTCCATCACTCCTCGACTCCCACTAAAAACTCCTCCGTCCTACTACTGTTGATCAAGGGCACCCGTAGCAAGGTTGTGATCCAAGGGGTGGGCTCCTCAAGGATCTTGCCCAACTGAAGTTCCAGGATAACTACAGTTCTATGTCACCCCATCTCTCTCCTGGAGAAGCGTGGGCACTCATAGTAAACTCATTCTTCTCGATCTTTGTAGCTGCAACTTTAGGAACGTGTTTTTCATCCTTGTCCATTTTCTCCAAAGGACACTGTGATGCAAAGTGGCCCATCTCACCACATCTGAAACACTTCACCTTCGAGACATCTCTCTTCTATCTCTGTTGCCCTTGTTGTCCCTTCGATGTGAGGGTTGCATTCTCCTCCTCCTCCGGATTCTTCGATCCACTCCAGCTGGTGTCGTCAAGCTTGCACTTGACTAGATCTCTCCTCAGCTCCTCCTCCTGAAGTGTTGCTCACATCTTCTCCCAACTAGGAAGTGTAGCCCTGCCCAAAATACTTTTGACAAAAACTTGCCACTCCTCCGTGACTGCGTTAAGGGCTAGCCTCACCATAGTTGTAGTATTTGGGGTGGATCCCATGGCTACCAGCTGGTCTCGAATCTCTTGAAGTCTCATAAGGAATGGATTAATGTGCTTCCCCTTCTGCATCTGGACCATCCAGAGCTTCTGCTCCAAGTACATCTTCCGCTGCTCGAAAGTTCCTTCGTATAGTAGGGCCAAGGCCTCCCATATCTCTTTGGTTGTGTTCTTGCCAGCTATATGCGAGATTATATGATCCTTGACACCATCAAGGATAAGTCTCTTGGTCTTTTCCATATCGGACATGTACTTTTTGTTTTGATCCGGATCTGTAGGAACAACAACCACGTTGTCCACGAACGTCTTGAGATCATATTCATCCAAAAGGAATTTGATCCTTTCCTTCTAGATACGTAGTTGGAGGATCCCTCCAACAGATCCTGATCTCTAAGACCATGAGATGCCATCTTAGCCGAAAACTGTCGACCTGCTCCTCTTCTTCCACCACTATGCAGCACTAGGCAGGCTTACGCACTCCTTGTGGAGCTCGTAGATCTGCTGCCTGTATTTGCTGCGCAGATCTTGGAAAAATGCCGAATTCCTCGTCAAGGAACTCACTAAGGAAGAATTCCCTGCTATGTGCTCTTCTTCTTCTTCTGACGCTTCTCTGTCTAGCAACTGCTTGCAGAAAACTACATCCTTCTGACTCTACGTAAAGGCTCTGCGCTGCTCCCTCTGCCTCGGCAAGATCTCGATCTGGAAGTCTTTCCTCTTTGTAGCCTCACTAAGAGAGAGACAACCTCGAAGATTTAACACTCTTGGCTAGAATTGCGCAATCCATCTAGGGATTCGATCTGCTACTCCAGCAACAATTTGGCCTTCACTTCATTGCTAGATCCGCTCTTCCTATTTCACATCAAATGCTCTGATACCATGTGAAAATTCCTAGATCTGAAAATCTTAGGAGTCCTACTGCAACTAACTGAATCTGCTTCATCTACTTGTAAATTACATCACATAGTTATTTTCATATTTCTTCATGAAAATATTGAAGTAAATTACTGAAGCAACCTACACTTAATACTTTATGATTTTGAAACAAGGAAACTGAACAAAGAATAAATCACACATAGGACACCATTTTTTTTGGACGAAAATCCCCGGAAAAACCCAATGCGAGAAAACCGGTGCAGTAGATCTGAGGGTTTATTATTGTTAAGAAACAGTTTCCAAATACAATCTCTGGATGCCTTGCTGGCTATCCAGTATAGAGAAATCACGACAGACAAAAATTTACTGAGTTTTACCTCACACTACAAGTCTCGATTAATCCGGTAGCTGAACTAACGAAACCCCAGTACCCTCTGCGCTACCTTTGCGCGGTAGCTGCGTAGGCTCGCGTGGGGACCTCTGTGAATTGCGTCACCTCCTCTGTAGGATCAATCTACACCTCAGAAAGTCGAGTTCCAACTCTCCCGGCTTAGAATCCCGATCTCCTGATAAATCTTGAACTATCTCATGAAAACACTACGTAGCCTCTGCGTGGGCCTGCGTCACCCCTTCTGGGGCCCGCGTCACACACTCTAGAGGTTGCGTTGCTTCCTCTGCTGGTTCTGCTGCCTCTCTGCTATGTATTCTTGGTCCCGAAGAAGATCCTTCGATCAATAATTATCTCTGCCCTTCACTGAAACTGGAATCACTTAGATCTGATCTTCATCCGAGAATTTGCTTCCTTAGAAGAATTCGATCACTTGATTGTCTTTCCAAATGACCCTCAAACCTTCCTTTATAGTCTTCTCGTTGAGAAATCAACAGTCGAGATTAGATCTCTAATCAATGACTAAGATTATAACTTGACTTGATCTTTTGCTTTTTCTAGATTATTCTCTATGTTTTATTAATATCCTTTAACTATTTAATTTCCCTAATTTTAGACTTAGGGTCCCCATTAAAATAATTCATTTTTACAATAAAACATGTTCCGAGGGAAATTTTACAAACGGTTTTTGAGTTCTTTGAAATACTAGTGCCTAAGCCTTTCCACAAATTTTGAGACTTAAAACACTTCAGATGCTACCAAAAATCAACAGAAATCACCTTATCTAGCTGCCCCTAGATTTCTCAACATCATCTTCATAGTGTAAGATGGTTGGGCAATTTAGTTTGAGCCTCTCTAACGGTGTAGTTCATATAACTTGTATGTACCATCTCTAGACATATTGTCTCTTGAATGGTTCAATTTAGGGCTCGCTTAGACGAAAAAAGGTGGTTTGGTGCATTTAAAGAGTATTTTAAAGGGGGCAGAGGATTTGGAGAGATTACCATCGACTCAAGACACCGAGGCTGTAATGGCTGCCTGGAGTATTTCTACCCAGAAAGAAGCAAACTGTGTATACTATATACTACGAAAGGCCTATCGGCTCTCTATGAGAATAAAAAGATCTGCTGAGTGTGAACAGACAAAGTGGGAGGGAGAACTAGATCTGTCCTTGTTGTGATACTGTTGAAATTGTGTTGTTGTATCCCCATTTCATTCAGCACCTGCATCTGCTATCCATTCCTTGCTTGCTCGATTGAAGGTAGAGCAGATTAAAAATTCGAATAACAGTGGCAAAGTTGTGATGGCAGTGTTCCACATCATCCTCAAATGCCACTTTATGCAGCATGGTGTGTCTCAGAGGAAGGAGAATACCCTGATAATTGGTTGGGAGGCAAACCTGTACCTATTCTTTATTTTCAAAGATGCAAGAACATTTGAAAGCCGATAAGCCAGGAAAGTGGTAAAAATTGGGTGATCTTCTATGAATCCTCTATTTCTTTTATGGTATTTCTTTTAGTCATAAATCTTCATGTTAAATACTGGTTAAATTAGTGTTTTTAAAAAAAGGGAGTTATGGTTATGATTGGCAGGCAGGGGAAATACAGATGGCTTGGGTCCACTTCATGAATGAAAGGTCTATTTTGTGTCCAGATTTGTAGTGTGCCAACATATGCTGTCAGAGGACTTGAGTAATGTCAATAATTGCTATGTTGACATGTTACAAACTGACAAGCTTTCAGGCAGTGTGCAGTAGTAGAGCTGTTGCTGATGATAGAACTTGTGAGGAACAACCATTAAAATTTATTGAAAAAACAGCCATATGGCAATAATAAATTGGATTAAATGTTTAGTTTTTCCAATTTTAAAGCATGCGTAGAGTAGTTTCATTTCTGATGGATGCTGTTACTTGGGCAACGAAAATATACAGGTTCTGAAACTTGGCCTGAGCTATAAGGTTGAGTCTTATACACTCTATTTCTTGTTGCTTGTTGATATTATCTTTCCTGTATATTGAATAATTTTTAAGGATTCTTGGATCCAGTGTTATTGACCACTAAAACAATTAGTAAAGAAACACAGAAGATTCACGAAGGATAGCCATTCTTAAGGTTCTTGGTAAATTAGTTCACCACTGTTAAGTGTGATGATATTTTTAACCTATGTTACTTGAAACAAGAAACGTGAACCAGATACAATATAGGAAACTGAAATTCTCAAGTTTCTCACAAGTAACATTTTTTAGGGGTTCTAAAATATTTTGTAATATATATGAAAAATAATTAAAAATTGTCAAGTTTTTGCAAAGCATAATCTAGGTGGAGGTTAAAAAGGCGGAAACAGTTTATTTGCAAATTTAATAAAGATTTTTAGATCTCTATTAGTATTTGTATCATCCTTCTTTTCGTGATTTTACATTATTTTATAGGTGATTCTTACTTAGCAAAATCAATATGATCTGGTTATTTCAATTTGGCTTAAATTAGATGTCATGGAATGTTGAGAAGTGAAAGTACCTTAAACATAACACGTCGGGAAAAAGAATAGGTGAACATGAAAAACAGTTTGTCAGACGGAGTTTAAGATATGTTAGCCTTGTTTGCAGCCTGGTTAACATATAACAATAAATACAGTGCTACAGTTTAGAGTGGTGAATGGCAAATGCAACGCTTTAACCAAAATTGCCACTTTGTCCAATGCGGTGCAAGGTAGATATCTTTCAAGAACAAGTAGAAGATGTTAGGCTTGTTCACTTAGGTAGAGTTTGCCAGCACTTCAGAGTCTCTCACTATCCACTCTCAGATTTGTTCAATGTTCATTCTCAAGCGGTTCACTATTCACTCTTTTCACTCACCAAATACCTCCACAGAGGCCCAACCCAACCTTTCTTATACTTGAGAGATATGCTGTCTTAGTATCTTTATATGGCTATTTTAGGTTTAAGGTCTTTACTTTAGTAATTTCTTAGAATTCTTATTTTATTTTTCCGACCTGTTTCCTTGTGATTTCTGGAGAAGCTGCCTGAAACTCAGATAATTTATGATAGAAATGGTTATGATCCATAAGAAATATACGGTGTTTTTGGAAAAACAGAGTGTGTCAAGAAACAAGATACATGCGTGGGAAAAAGTGTTTTTTTTTTTAGTGTTTATATTTCTAATGGGTTTCTCCCTGAGATCCTGCCTCATTGTGTTGTTTTTGGTAAAATTGTACCCTATGGATCATGGAATTTGGAGAGAACCAATATGGATGGGGTGAGAAAGGGGTTCAGAAGAGTCGAGGATGAGGTGTGCAGGGCAGGTTGGGGCCATGGTAATTGGCTTTGGCTAGATCCCGAGCTCACAAGTGGTATAGGTAACAACTCTATGAAGCCACGAATTGGCAACAAATAGAGGAAGGTTGCAGGAATGGGATAATGGAGAGGATGCATGGGTATATGCAAGGAGGAATCAATAAAAAGATCACTCCTTTAGAGTTCCTGCCTTTGGACTGTGGGGAAAGTAGTAGTAGTTATTTTAACGTCCACGAGACTAAAGATAGCCTATGGAAAAGATTGCTTCTCTGTGTGGCTCTTGTATTTGACCTTTTTCCTCTGAAGTTTCACAATAAATGCTCCCAGATTCTCGACAAACCCCTCATTGAATAGATTATCCCAAGAGTTAGCTGCTAAAATGAAATGCTTTTCTATTTCCACTTTTCCAAAAGAACAAAAAATACACTCTTTCCTCCCACACTTCTTTTGGCATTTTCCAGTGCCCTGTTTCACAAAAGAGTTGATGAGAATTAGTCTTTAATTGAGCAATAAGAATTTTGGCTCTCCAAGAAATATTGGCCCATATGTACACTTTTTGTTGATGATTATGAGTGGGATTAAACTCTTCAATAAAATACTTTTATTTCTCACTAGCTCCTTCTCCCAAGCATGTTTGTGGAACTTATCCATAACAAAAACTTTTATCTCTTTATTGTTTGTGGGACACATGCTCAAGCAAATGCCCCATTTGCTAAACAATTTGTTATTTTTCCGCATCCAAGTCTTCTTTCTTTTGCACAATATGTCATTAAACACAACCTTAGGCCATCTGCCCTCTTCCATTTGCTCAATTTTCTTTAAATACCTTATGACCCGCACCACAGCAATTGCTTCAATAGGAGCAACCCCTGTTTCACTTAACAAGATAGCATAAGGAACTGCACTTTTAATTTTGAATTTGTTTGTAATCAAATGCTTCTAAATTTTTTCAATTTGTTTCCACTGCATGTCGGATGTACTGTTGGCCCACAGTTCACAACTGTAGAGAATCACCGGAATAACTAAAAGCCCAAAAAGAGTTAGAGTGGTTTTCTAGTCCCATAACTCTTTCCTCTACACCTATTTTGAAAAGCATAAAATGCTTTCCAACTCCCCAAGGTTCTTTTCTTTCTACATCCATCCCAACTTAGATTTTGTTGAAGTCAATTCCGAGGTATTTGTAATCTGCAACTTCTTCCAAAATGTTGCCTTCAAAGTAGAACTTATGCTGGTTATGTTTTCTTTTGTTAGAGAAAACCACTACTTTCGTTTTGCTAATATTGACTTGCATCCCACGCTTCTACAAAAATGCTCAAGGGAAAGTAAGTTCTCTTGCAAACCAAGAGCAAATTTAGCAATTAGAATAAGGTCATCTGCGTACAAAGCAACCTTATAAAAAACTTTCCCAAATGGATACAGTCACCCCCTTGCGAATTTAGCCACTCTTTGTAATATCTCCAATTAGCAGTTAGCTAATTGGGAATATTAGTTTTTGACAGATTTTGGATTTTCTTGATGTTAGACAAAAATAATGTGGGTCGGGACCCACAAATCATATTAAAGCAAGCAAAAGTATTTTTCCTATAGTTAGAGGCAAAAATTGCAGCCTTGGTGGGGGGCAGGAAAGCCAATGAGAAGGCTTTGCGTTTAGCTGAGTGGCAGTACTGAGAGTGGCCAAGGAGGGGCAGCGCTGAGAGTGGTCAGTGAGGGGGCAACGCAGTCCTAGGTGGGGCCCAAGAGGAACGTTGGGCTATTGGAGAAAAAAGGGAAGAGGCAGCTCATTCCTCAGGATTCATTCACCTAAGTATTTTGTGTCTTCTTGACTGAGCATGCTTGAGCCGGAGAGCCAAGTCTGCAGTGTTGTTCAATGCAAGAGATCTTCAAGTGGAGATCTCAAGCTCTGCCTCAGGGGACTTCAAGTGCCCGCTCAGGAGAGGAAGTTCCACCATTTTGTGAGAGAGATTCAGGGCATCACCAGTAGGAGGACGCAGTTCCTTCAGGACAACGCAGAGATAGTCCAGACAACGCAGTGATTGCGCATTCCAGCCAAGGGGAAGTGTCGGGAGTAGGGGGTTGAAGAGGAGATCAGTCAGAGGATTTGGAGGGGAGGCTAGCCACCTTCTACCAGGGATTTTGGTAGTGTTTCAGAGGCATTTTCTAGCAGTTTCAACCAGAAGGTCGAATTCTGTTGAGATTTTGTGTATTTAGGGTAGCATCAGTTGTGCTCTAAGTCCCAAATTTTGAGAAATGACTAGAGTACACTTGATCTACAAGACCCATAAATGGATTTGGAAAATTTCATCTGGTTTAGGAGATATTAAATTAATTAATTATTTTAAGTGTATTTCTTAAGTTAAAACTTATGGAACTTAAATAATTAAAGTAAATTTAATTAAACATGTGATGAAATTGTCTTAAGTCACATGGATCAAGCTTTATTTCAATCTTAGCCATTGATTCAAGATATGATCATGGTCGTTGATTTGTCAACGAGAAAAGTATAAAGAAAAGGCTTGGGGTCATTTGTAAAGTCACACAGAGGCAGACTGAAGCTAAGATGAGATTCTAGGGCAGGGTTTGCTAAGAACACTTAGAAGTGTTTCAGTTGCAGAGAGGGGAATTTAGGCCAACGGGATGATCTGATCCCGAGGTCTAGAATACACAAGAGGCAGAGATTAGCTCAAGGACAATGCAGAAGAAGGCAGCAACAGCAGCAACAAGGACAACGCAATGCCTCCAAGGATAGCATGATTTTCAGCAGGAAACCCTCAGGGGTTACACAGAGACCCTTCAGGGGCAACGTAGTGACTGTCACCTAGTCTGGGGTAACACAGTCCCTTTCGAAGCAGCGCTGAGGGTTTGAGGGGCTTCAGAGGCTGATGCAGAGGCTTTCAGGGGCAGCGCTGGGGTTTCTAGGCCCTAATCTTGACTGAGTTTTGTAAATCCTGTTTGAGGGCGTGGATCAGTGATTATTTTGTCCCTAGATCAGCCAGTGAGTTGTAGATCTATTTTATCTCTGTCGGATTTTCCAGATTTGGAACCTTGGCTTGTATTCAAAAAATTCATAATAATAAAACCCTCCAGCAGCCAGAGACCAGTTTTCCCGCATTGGGTTTTTCGGGGACTATTTGTCCAGAAATAACTGTGTCGCTTTGTCTATGTGTGCATGAACCTGTTCTAGATCTGAATTGGTGGAGATCTGTTATGTGTTTTGCTTCGATTTTAACTTGAATTTATTCAGTTAATAACTTGTCTAAGTAGGAGGAGCATAACCAGATTAACAGTAATAATTTCTGCATAAAGTGTAAAGATTCGGAAATTTCGACATGGTATCAGAGCAATTACAGATCTAGGAGGGTCACCAGCAAGAGACTGAAGGTTCTAGCTGTAGAAAGTAGCTGGAAAAGCAGCAGAAATGCAGATTTGAAGGGACAACGCAATTTTCAGAGGCAGATTCACGCAGAGGGAAGGGTCACACTGTCTAACGTTGTGTCCTAGCAAGCCCACGCAATTACTGCGCAGAGGTAGCTCATAAACAACGCTGGATTGGTCCAAATCCAGCCAGTGTGATTCAGATCTGAATCTGCCAGATCCAGAAAACACTGCAGAAAAGCTGCAGAAATTCATAAGGTGTTGGTGGGGTTAAATTTCTGAAGTTTTCAGATTTTTAGCCTTAGCACAAGTGACAAAGAGCGGGAGGAGATCAGCTTCTCAGAGAGTTTCTAGCCAAAGGAAACTTGCAGTTTGATCAAAGGATCAAAGAAGAAGCTGAATCATAGTTGATTTGGTAGATTTCCAAGGAGAGAAGTCAACTGTCAGAGGGAGCAGAAGGCACCTGTTTCACCAAGGGCCTTAGATCCATTTCTCTAGCAAAGAGAAAAGGAAGTTCCGACACATTTTGAGCAGATGGCTCCTCATGGACTGCATGATCAAGATAGGCTGGATGGCCTCTCCAACTTTTTAGTTTGGAAGGCAAGGATCCTGATTGTCCTTGAGGCATATAATCTAAGAGACCATGCAGAGCAGACTCTGGCCACACTGACAGATGCGGATCTCCTTCGGAAGCATAAGGAAGCTGCTGGGCATGCCAAGCGGCTGATTATGGATAGTATCAAGGACCATATTGTACCACACATAGCTGAGAAGAAGACAACTAACGAGATGTGGAAGGCCTTGACTTCCCTGTATGAGGGAAAGTCTGTCCAAAGAAAAATGTTGTTGGAGACTGATCTGAAAATGACCCAAGTTACTTAGCTCTATTACAGAGATTGACTGTAGGGGCGTTTATTGGATATGTCACCCTTAAGAAAAGGATGAGATCCAGAGGCTACCTGGCCCTCTACAGACTCTGTCTATAGAACTTTAAAGCAATTAACACTCAGGTTATTAAAATGCGGAATTTTAACCAAGATCGTTTCTAGTCCTTGTACAACATGTGATTGGCAATTTTACTGAACAGTTATTATGTGAATTAACTGTTTAGGCATGAAATAAATATTGAACAATTTCACATCAATCACACAAATCATACCATAAGACAAAGATGTTTGTGACGGAGTTCGTCCCACCTGGACTACGTCTCCGAGTCCGCCTCAGAATTGTGCGTCTGTTGTATTCTTAAAGCCAAGAGAAAATATGCTACAAGGAATCATCAGTTTCACTACTGATGTTGTAGATATGGACCTTCCCTTGAACAGGCTAACTGATACAACTCCTTTCTTTCAATACATAAGAAAGGACATGGATGATTCGCACACTAAAACAACTGAGGACTGAAACTGTATGGCCCTTCGACATATTGGTGGCTGAAAGAGTTTCTGAATGATGAAGTTGAACTCGTCGTTTATCAACGTACTTCAATTGCTGTCTTTATGCAAGTAGGACACTTTTCTCCTTCAATAACCTGCAAAGAACAAACTCTCCACCAATTACTTTATCTGTCTTCTGAAGAGGGCCTACTTCCTCCTGAAGTAGGGAAAACTCTCCTCTCTTGAGATCTTACTCTCAAAAAATTCTCTTCAAAAAGTGCTCACACTCTCCATTACATTACAAAGAAAAGTGCTCTCTTACACTCTCATTTAAAAGTTCCTCCTACACTCTTCAAAAAGTGCTCACACACTCTCTTAACTCTTGAAAAGAACATGCTTTCTTTTATATTAAGAGTGAATATTATCAAGGCTTTACAATCTGCCTCGAATCATCATTTGCTGTATTTGGAATTTCGTTGGAGAATAATTAGTGATGAGGGATTCGAATCCCAACATCATTCATGCACCTTTGGATAAACCTATTACATAGGATTTAGTTGCATTATAATTGCGTTGATATTAAATCAAAAACCCACTTTAGACTTTACGTTATACATTTCCGCCCAACGGTTAGGCTAACCGCGCGGAGTCTGTTACTTGCACCGTGTGAATAGGCGGTGGTTCTGTTCGGCGGTAGCTCCGATGGCTAAGGTCTTATCTCGACGCTTCGCTGGCAGTCTTCTGACGTGGCTCAAACTCTGATCACATGACACGGTCTCTGCAATTCTCTGACAATCACACTTCCCGCACGGTCTTCAAAACAGTGTTACATAACTGTGCCTTCCGCCCGATTTACATAACTGTTCCGACGTGGTTT
Source organism: Pinus albicaulis (assembly GCA_034641835.2). Taxonomy (NCBI): domain Eukaryota; kingdom Viridiplantae; phylum Streptophyta; class Pinopsida; order Pinales; family Pinaceae; genus Pinus; species Pinus albicaulis. Next base: position 1,446,882,969 of record CM076575.1, read on the forward strand.
AATAACACGCAGTTTGGATTTAACACCGGTATTGCATTACCTAGCAGCCACACATGTGTTGGCGGTTGAGACAGTTAACAACTCCGCTGCAGTCTTTACTGTTCACATTGCTGCAACTTCCGACACAGTTTCTATCCCTTGGCGGTCTGGACTTAACTCTGTGGAATTTAATTACAATGTTTTACACAAAACATAACTCGAGCCCGAACTTTGACATAGTTCGAATGACAGACTTTGCAAACCTTTGACATAAGGTTTATGCGCCATATAACTCGTCGACTTTACAATAAGGTTTATGATATAAACTTTCGAACCCATTACATACACCTTTGACATAACGTTTATCAACGTTACCTTGAACCTTTGATGCGCCATAAGGTTGTAACATATTTCATTGAACCTTTTAACAAAGGTTTTTGACATAAGTTTTAATAGAACCCAACTTCCGAACCTTACAATAAGGTTTTTAGCTATGGTTTCAAACTTGAATATAAAACCTTTGGTGCTAGACTTTGACATCTATCCTCCGAACCTTATGAAAAGGTTTATGGCTTAATTTTGGTGCTAGGGACTTTTAAGTCCATAAGTTTAGAAAACTTAGGAATAGGACTTATTTTAACAATTCGCCCTAGGAATAGATTTTAGGCTTTTACAAAAGCGGACATTAAACATTTTTGACCTTTACAAAAAGACTTAGAACAAGTTTTACTTACATAAGTCTTATAACAAACTTCGTTGTTTCTGTCGCAAGTCGATTTGACGATGTCTTTGATTGGCACTTTGGACATTTGCTGGAGTTGCATCGGAATTTGATGTCCATCGATGTCGCACATTTGAACTTCACAATTTTAATGATCATCTTGATCAATTAATACATAATCGACAATTACAAAATTTCAAATAACCATCTTGGTTGTTTGAGTAATTTCGATACAACTTTAACAATTCTAAAGTTGGATCAGAGACCGAAATGAGGTCATTCATGATGACCAAGGGAGAAGACATGGAGCACTTCCTCTTCAGACTGCAGTCAATCAAAGATCAGCTGACTGCAACGAGTGCAATGATGGATGATGTTGTGATAGTCAAGACTGCCCTCAATGCAGTCACGGATGAGTGGAAAACCTTTGTCCAAAGTATCTTGGGCATAGCGGACCTCCCAGATTAGGACAACTTGTGGTCAATTCTGCATCAAGAAGAACTTCGCAGGTTCACCAAGAGGCAGCACAACCTAGGATTGAGCAAAGTGAAGAAGGAAGATGAGGAAGATGCAGCCTTGGCATCAAAGAAGCAACCAAAGAAGAAGAAGGATCTTTCAAAGATAAATTACTTCCAGTGTGGTGAAATGGGACATTTTGCTAGCCATTGTCCTCAGAAGAAAAAGGACAAGGAAGCATCTTCTTCCAAAGTAGTTGTGGCAGATGATGGATCAGAAGATGATGCAACCATGAGTGCCTATGAACCACAGAGGTGGGGTGACATGGACATGTAGAGGAGATACATGGAAGTGAGGTGGGATCCTTGAGAAACTCATCTCTTGGATCACATGCGAGCTACGATAGCCTTAAGACAATAGCGGGACAAGTGGAGTAGTGGGTGCATAGATCACAAATGAAGCAGGTAGATCTGAAAACTGGAAGGAGAAGCGCAAAGTAAAGCAGCATCAGTGTAGAAGCAGTAGCAGCGCAGAGTCTGATGTGACTTCAGCAGTGCTGCTTACGCAGTGCAGAGCTACAACAACGCTGAAGGCTTCAGAGGGACAGCACAATGCAGCAACAACGTGATAGATTTCAGCACAAGGGGCTAATGTGACTTTAGTAGTGCATAGGGAGTCTGATTTTGTAGGCAGAGTTGTAGCTGTGCATCGTTCTTTAGATGCCAACACATATCTGTAGCCTATGGAGCTTTAGTGATGAGGATGCAGGCCATCAAACTTTTTTTTCAAAGATTGGGCAAGAGATTCAGTTGTTTCTCTCAACAACTAAAGTTGCAGTGAAACATATCAACAGTGGCAGTGCTATAAGCAGCACAGATGCAACATATTGAGAGGGAGGTGCAGTACAAAAGTTGCAGTGGCAGTGGCAGAGTCATGGGAAACAGTACAAAATGGCAGCAGTAGTGCAGAGTTGAGTGGCAGGAGGCCAAGCTTCAACAGCACAGAACCAATACTCAAAGTCATGTAATGCATAGTGTGATGTATTGCTAGAGCACACCCTTAATGCTAAGAGGGAGTGTTGAGATTTTGTGTATTTGAGGTAGCATCAATTGTGCTCTAAGTCCCAAATTTTGAGGAAGGACTAGAGTACACCTGATCTACAAGACCCATAAATGGATTTGGGAAATTTCATCTGGTTTAGGAGATATTAAATTAATTAATTATTTTAAGTGTATTTCCTAAGTTAAAACATAGGGAACTTAAATAATTAAAGTAAATTTAATTAAACATGTGATGAAATTGTCTTAAGTCACACGGATCAAGCTTTCTTTTAATCTTAGCCATTGATTCAAGATCTGATCATGGCCATTGATTTGTCAATGAGAAAAGTATAAAGGAAAGGCTTGGGGTCATTTGTAAAGACACACAGAGGCAGAGCACTGAAGCTAAGCTGAGATTCTAGGGCAGGGTTTGCTAAGAATACTCAGAAGTGTTTCAGCTGCAGAGAGGGAAATTTAGGCCAAGGGGATGATCTAATCCCGGGGTCTAGAATACACAAGAGGGAGAGATCAGCTCAAGGACAGTGTAGAAGAAGGCAGCAACAGCAGCAGCAAGGACAGTGAAGTCCCTCCAAGGACAACGTGATTTTTAGTAGGAAACCCTCAAGGGTTACGCAGAGACCCTTCAGGGGCAGCATAGTGACTGCGTCACCTAGTCTGGGGTAACGCAGTCCCTTCCGGAGCAGCGCTAAGGGTTTGAGGGGCTTCAGAGGCTGACGCAGAGGCTTTCAGGAGCAGTGTTGGGGTTTCTAGGCCCTAATCTTGGCTGAGTTCTGTAAATCACATTTGAGGGTGTGGATCAGTCATTATTTTGGCCCTAGATCAGCCAGTGAGCTGTAGATCTATTTTATCTCTGTCGGGTTTTCGAGATCTGGAACCAAGGCTTGTTGTATTCAGAAATTTTTTAATAATAAAACCCTCCAGCAGCCAGAGACAGGTTTTCCCGCATTGGGTTTTTCCGGGGACTATTTGTCCAAAAATAATTGTGTCACTTTGTCTATGTGTGCATGAACCTGTTCTAGATCTGAATTGGTGGAGATATGTTATGTGTTTTGCTTCGATTTTAACTTGAATTTATTCAATTAATAACTTGTCTAATTAGGAGGAGCATAACCAGATTAACAGAAATAATTTCTACATAAAGTGTAAAGATTCAGAAATTTCCACAAATTCTCCAGCAGAGCAGCGTGCCAGGCCCAAAGGGGCCATTTTCCAGGGTCGAGCTTTCTGCAAACCCTTTGTTGGTTTTTGTGGGTTTAGTGAGAGGAGTCTGGTGACCAATTCCCGGAATTTTCTGAACACGGGAGCTGGCCAACTAGCAGTCTGAAATCAGGCAGCAGAAGTAAATTCCAGGACTCGGCAGCATAGTGGGTGAGCCACGCAGAGCACACTTCAGCAGATGATTTACTAGGATTAGAGTTGTTCTTCAGCCTACCTTGAGCACAATATTGTACTCTTTCCCAACATTTTAATAAAATGGCTCAGCGCTGAATTTGGTCTCATTTCTTGTGTATTTAATGGTGTTTTCAATTTTGTTGTAGTTACTTGTCTATTTGCACTTTTATTACTGTGGTACCAGAGCTCATAGACTTGGCTCAGCCTGTGGAGCACACGGTCTATGACGCCAGAAGATAGGCAGAACATCACCTACCGGAGACAAAGGTACAGGAGCAGGGAAAGGAGGCTTGAAATCAGTCCTGACCAGATTGAAAGCATTCCAGAGGTCGAAGAGAGAGAGATGGCACATGGGGATGATGAAAGAAATGAGGAGGAGGAGTTTGCCCACCTTCTTTTGAAATTGGTGCAAGACTTCTCCAAGAGGATTGAGGAGATGGGTCAGAAGCTTGGCGGAGATAGTAAGCATAAGGGAATTCAAGGGGAATTCTAGATTGGGGAAGGATCTGGCACTTCACAAGTTCACACCACCAGACCGGTCCTCACACTACACACTAGGTTGTACCACATACTCCACCACTCTCTACCATTCCCACATTTCTAGCCTTAGCAGCAGGAGGACAACAAGAGCCGAAGGTGGCTCACTATGGAGTTTATTTTGTAGAATATCAGCCTTACGAGCCGTAGTTTGGAGGAGCTATCACCTTCAATGAGTTTTGCAAGCTGAAGAACAACAACAGACCCAAGGGCCAAGCTAGAGCAGGAGGGTGCACACAGGGGAGTCACTGCATCATACCATGGGCAGGCTTTTTCTGCCAACTTTTGATGGGTCATCGAAGAGTTTAGCCAAAGCATGGGTGGAGAAGCTGGACATCTATTTCCATATTAACCAGATGACAGAGGTGGAGGCCATTAAGGTGGTTGTGCTACACTTGGAGGGAGAAGCCCATGACTGGTGGTTCCGTGGGATGACTACGTTGGGTCATCAGGGGTGATAGCGTACAATGATTTCACTAGGAGGGTGCTGGAGAGATTTGATCGAAGGGATTTAGAGGAGCTCTTTGGGGAGTCTGACCAAGTTCAATCAGACAGGGAATACATCTCAGAGTTCTTGAGATTATTAGTGATGGTTCTAGATCTGTCCAAAACCTAGGAGGATCTTTTATGTTTATAAATGGGCTGGCAGAGCCATTGCGTGGGCTAGTGAGGTCAACTCGACCCACTACGCTGCAGGACGCAATTTGGAGGACCCCAGATTTGCAAGATGCATTACCGAGGACTAGGGCCCCCATACCCAACAGACCAACCTTCTAGTAGAGAGGAAGGGACAGGAGAGCTACACCCCCGAGAGGTAACCAGGGTCAAGGGCCATTAGATGATGATACCCAGAGAGATCTGAGGAGGAAGAAGCTCTGCTTCACATGCCAGGAGCCATGGGCACCGGGTCACAAGTGTGCCAGAGGGAAGGCACACTACATTGAGGTCTACTCAGACAGTGAGGAAGAGGAGGAGACACTCTTCGAGATGGGAGGAGATGACAGTGCAACAGGGCTAGGGGAAGGTCCTCCACCACCACCTCCTCCAACAATAGGAGGATCAGCGTTTTCACTGACTGGAGGGGTCCTCGCATCTTTGCAGGGGATACCCAAGTACTTAACGCTGAGGGTCTCGGGTAAATTTCAGGGACAACGTTTCTCGGTGCTAGTGGACAGTGGAGCCACACATAACTTCATAGATTCTTAGATGGTATAGAGGCGGGGTATCCAGAGAGAGGGGTTTGATGCATTCTTTGTACTAGTTTCAGGAGCTAGAACCATGCAGTGCATGCGGTATGTTCCAGCTTTGGCAATGACCATGGGGACATACTCGGTGATAGACCATTTCTTTGTGGTCGACATTCAGGACACCAACATGGTGTTGGGGGTCTAGTGGCTCATCACCCTTGGTAGAGTCACTACCGATTGGCAGAAGTTGGAGATGGAGTTCCTAGATAAGAAGAGCGGGAAACTGGTGATTCTTAGGGGCATGCATACATAGCTCCCTCAGACAGTTTCTGCACATAGGATGGAGGCAGACTTCAGGCGGGGAGACATAGAGTGGGTAGTTGAGTTGAGGATTTCAGAGGCAAATGCTACAGCTCGACCCATGCACTCCGATGTATAAGCCATCCTAGACCGTTACTCCATGGTTTTCGGGGACATTCCACCAGGGCAACAACCTGACAGGGGGTTTGTGTTATGAAACTAACTCCAAAAATAGAAGAAAATAGAGATCAATGCCTTAGAAATAGGCCACTTCGAGGGGGAAACCTCCTTTACATTACATAAATGAACAATTCGAGTCCATGGGGTCACAATATAATCTTAGACGACCTAACAATAATAATTTAAGGGCACAATAATAACAATATGGGGGTTACAAGGGTGCAACAATAAAAATAAGGGGGCTACACTAACAACAATAAGGGACTACACTAGTAATATAGGGACCTAACATGCCCCTCTCCTTCAAAAAAATTTTGTCCTCAGTGCTTGAGTAGCTCAATATGCTTCTGTATAAAATTCTCATCCTCTCATGTAGAATCTTCAGTGGGTAAGTTTTTCCACTTGATGAGATACTCTGAAATTGATCGATTTCGTAGCTTTTGAGTTCTTGTTTCCGTCACTGCTTCAGGTTCCAATATGATTTTTCCTTCCTCATCAAGTTCTGGCAATATTGTTTGAACTGGAAGTTTGTCACATATAACCTTCTTTAAGCATGATACATGGAAAAATGGATGCAGTCGCGGAGAATCAGGAAGCTCCAATTTGTATGCCATAATACCAATCTTTTGCAACACCTTGTAAGGACCATAGTACTTTGGCGATAATTTATTATCCTTCTTAGCTTGCTTGAGGGAAATTTATTTGTATGGTTGTAGCCGTAAAAATTCTCAATTGCCTACATCGTAACTTCTTTCACTGCAATGTTGATATGCCTAATGTTTCATTCGATTTTGTGGCAGAGTAAGGTTATCCTTTAAGAGATGGAGAACTTGTTGTTGATGCTTGATGTGATCTTCCACCTCTTGAACCTTAGAATTTTCTCTTAAAGATGGTGTGATGGATGGTGGATGAAAATCTCTTTGACTTGCCTCCATGCTTCTTAGTACATCACCTCTTTGTTTGGTCAAAAGAGCTTGTAACACTGTAACATATTACCAGACCATAATTGCCATGACATATAGTTTCTATTAATATGAAAGCTCAAATATTGAAAATGGGTATGCTCAGATTTAAACTAGACATTAGAAGTTCAATTACAAGTCGATCTAATAAATCTCATATGGGCATTTATGTTGAGTTTCAGGAATAATTTAATTCTACTCCTATGAAAAAAATGAAGTGTACATTGTACACTCTGAATTCAATGGGATTTTTCCAATGTCAGTTAAATGATGTTTTGAATCATAGTAAACTTGTCTGAAACACAATCAAACTATTGAAATTTTTTTGTCGTTAGATCAAATTTCATTTCCAAAGAGTTTGTGCACCAACTCGAATTTTTGGATGATATTCTATTTCCAAACATTGTGTGCACCAACAGAAATTTTTGGGAGTTATGTGATCACGCATTTTTGTGAACATTTCTTTCTCTAGATTTAGGCCGGCGGATTAAAGTTGTGGATTTGAATTTCCACATATCCTGTAAATTGAGATTGAATTATGGATGAAATATCTATAAACCAGTAAACATATAGACTTCATTTTGTCATATGTAATATCTATAAACCAATTTTATATAAACTAAGTTTAACGAATTAAAACCTCCTCTAAAACATCTCATTGAGCTTTAGTATCAGACTTGGTGACATTTTTTTATCTTCAATAGATGTAATAATATAACGTTTGTTTGCATAGAGTTTAATATATATTTTCCTAGTCAAAATATATATTTTCCTAGTCAAGTTTACATTCAGTTTCTGCTCTATGGATTAGAATATTGGAAAATACCCGTTTATAAAAAAACTGTCGCAAGTTAAATGTCGAACAATGAACCGTTTGTTATGTGCCACAACAAGTGAAATGTTCTTCAATGAATTGTTAATTCTATTCAGTGGAATAGTGAAACATTTGTAGATTTTATTGTGTAAATGTCTCTCAATTATGATATAAATTGATTTTCCAAATAGAAACCTTCATTCAATTTATAATTATTTTAGCAAAGAATACATCTATAATGAAAAATCATTAATAAGTGAGGTAAGGGCCATGTTAGATGCCATTTTGGAAAACTATTGTTTATATGGTTGGAATAGTGAAATATTTGTTGATATTATTTTGCAAATGTATTTTCGTTCTGATATAACTAGATTGTGTAAATAGAAAATTTACACTTGCTTTATGACTATTTAGAAAAGCAATTATTTACGGGAAGATATATATCATTATAAATAAGATCATTTATAAATAAGAAGAATGGACTATAAGTGAGAGCTGGATTCCCACTTTGACATCCAAATCAATCTATTACAAACCTCCCCTCCCCACACCTGAAGACTCCTAAATATATCACTTCATTAATAACATTAAATATTTTAATATAATATTTATCCAATTTATTCATGGAAGACTTTGTAGAAAAAACCCTAAATAATTCACCCTTAAAACCAAAATTATGGAAAATATTTGTTGACGAAACTTTTATCATATAGCCTCATGGACGAGAAACATTGGAAAATTTCTAGAAGTGCCATAAAGGTGTCTATTTAATTCCTTGATCATGTGGTAAAACATATGTAAGTGAAACTAATATATCAATCAACAATAGAATCCAAGAACATTCTCACTAAATACATAATCGATCATGTGGTACCATGAAATAAAGGTGTCTATTTAATTCCTTGATCATGTGGTAAAACATATGTAAGTGAAACTAATATATCAATCAACAATAGAATCCAAGAACATCCCACTGACATTAGGCATAATTGTTCCAAAAATTTTGCATTAGTTGATCATTTCGATACAACTAAACATCAAATATGTATTAAAAATACCCATATCCTAAGCTGAAATTGATCACTATTTCCATAGGAAATTCGAAGAAGACATAGAAAACAATAAGCACACTAATAACCTTAATAGAGATGACATATGAACTATAAGTGAGAACTGGATTCCCACTTTGACATCCAAATCAATCTATTCCAAACCTCCCCTCCCCACCCCTGAAGAATCCTAAATTTATCACTTCATTAATAACATTAAATATTTTATAATATTTATCCAATTTATTCATGGAAGACTTCGAAGAAAAAACCCTAAATACTCTC